>JASTWL010000715.1:0-90754 GCA_035220575.1 Temnothorax rugatulus | reverse complement strand
TCCGTGGTCCAATTTGGCGTGTATCCTTTCTCGAAGATTGTCTTGAATTTACTCACGCGTACCGAGTCACCCACTTTGAATCGCGCGGGAGCAGCGGTCTTTACATGACTGTACGCCGTTGTTAAGGCCTTGGCACATAAAAAAACTTAAGCAGTAAAACTTAAGCAGTAAGAAATCAACAGTATGGATTCGCTACCGCTTAGGGCCGTGCCTTAAGTTCTTGACTGTGATTGGCTGATTTGCTTACTGCTTGAGTTTTACTGCTTAAGTTTTTCTATGTGCCAAGGCCTTTAGGAGTTTGTCGGCGATCGCGGGGGTAACATCGATGGGTCGCATGTCGATGGTTCGATGCTTTCGCGCGTTGTAATTCGATACGAGACCCGGCAGCGAGTCGATCCATTTGTAATTTCCATTGCGCGTAAACATTTTCCACATGTTCTTGAGCGTGCGATTGAATCGTTCGACGACCGATGCCTTCATTACGGAATAGGTCGAATAGTGATTGATATTATGTTTCTTCAAGAGTTTCTGCACGTTTGCGTTGTAAAATTCTTTCCCCTTGTCAGTCTGCAGATTTTTCGGACATCTTCCACCGTCTCGAATTATTTTTGCAACCGCCGTAGTAACCTCGGTTCCGCTCTTGGCCTTGAGCGGTACGGCCCATGCGTGCTTGCTCAGCACGTCGATAACGGTGAGTATGTAGTGGTGGCCTCTGTTGAATCGCGTGTATAGACGCATCTCGATCACATCCGCCTGCCACAGGTCATCGTATCCGCGCACTATGACGCGTCTTCGCGTAAAATTTCTTCTCGCAGGAGGGTGTAATTCTTCCACCAGCCTCCGTTTCTCAGCTGATTGCTTCTTACTAGCCATGACGATGACGCGCAACTGACGCAGAGATCAGATGTACGTTCTTATCTATTCGCGATGATTCGCAATTACATCTTGAATCATCTTTTGAAGCTCGTTTAGGGTAATTTGCACGTTATTCTGGAATGCGACCATTTTTCTCTCGATTTCATCCTGCCGATCTTTCAAAATTTGCACGCTCTGCTGCACGTAGCGTTTATTGGCGGCATCGCCATCATCTACAGGCGGTGCTATTCGTCGAATCTTGCGCGATTTCGCGTCAAAGTCGGTGGCGACCATGCAAAGAGCGTTATCGCGCACGTAATTTCTGATTAATCCGCTCCATTGATAGTACGGTTCCGCACCGCCTCTTCCGAGCGATATACCAAACTTGTTGATCGGCAATTCGATGTTGATTGAATGACTCGTCGACGCGCGGTTTAATTTATAATATGTCCAGCCTCGCGAATCCTCGGTAATCGACAAGATCTCGTTATCGTGACCGTTGTGACCCGCTAGGCGCGAAGCTTCGAGCAATCGGAGACGATCTACAAGCTCGTTGGGATCGTCCCAATGAACATAGGCGATCTTGTTGTCGTTTAATGTCATGGCACGCGGTATACATTTTCCAGCTTTTTTACCCGAAATCGGCGATGCAATTATGCAGTCGATCCTGTTCCCGTTTAATGTCATGACACGCGGTATACCTTTTCCAGCCTTTTTACCCGAAATCAACGGTGCGATTACCTGTGTGTACTTGTATCCCCTGTTGCCATTTAATCGAGCGTGAGCATCATGATTGCGTTTATGAGCATTTGTCATCAACAGAATGCTCTTGTACTTTTGCTTGTCGTCCTCCGTGTAGATCTCATCATTGGGAATTTACTTAAAGATCAACTCGTAAGGACAGCGTGTGCCTGCGTATCGTATACCGTCGATAATTATGTTGTCCGCGTTGTCCACGTCAAAACGTTTATTACCGAGCATCATTCCATCGTTGCTGAAATAAACGCCGTACACGGTGTCTATACCGCTTTCTTGATTGCCGCTCAGAACTGCCCCGACTTACTTTTGGCTCAATGGACCCAAGTGATCTCGCAACGTTTCTCGACCCTCAGATGTTTGCAACTGCTGTCGAACGGACGTCACGAGCGAGTCATCCGTGGTTTCGAAAACTTCCTCGTTTGCGAGTGATTCGAGCATCGTGGGTTGTACGGACGGCGCAGATGTTATCGGTGGTTCATTCATTGGATTTTTCGATCGTTTACGGGGTTGTAAAATTTTGGTTATTTCGCTCAAATTAGATGGCACATTTATCGATCGTTTCAACGTAACCGGAGTTGAAGCCATTACAGAGTTGTTAAACAAGGTGTTTGGTCGTTTTCGTTTGAGATTTGGCTCTTCGTCTTCCCACGCCGACGAGGTGTTTGGTCGTTTTCGTTTGAGCTTTGGCTCTTCGTCTTCCCACATCGTTTCACTCTCAATCTTTGACACATCAGATTCTTTGCCAACGGTGTTTTCGGCAATCTGCCTTAGAGGCTCGATGATGGGCTTAAAGTGCCTCTCCAACGCGATTTCTTCCTCCATTTTACCGGTTTTCAAGGTGTGATACTTTTTGCGAATCGAATCGCTCGTTTTCGCAATTAGATTAGCTATCCTCTCGCGCTCTCTAATCTCCTCGCTGCTGTCCATGTTGTCCAATCGACGCGTCGACAACAACTAACCACGTTACGGTATCGCAAAGTCGTTAAATCCTTTTCTGTATCGACCTCTCGAAATCGCGCTGTCCTTGTCTATCACCACGAATCCGTACTTTTGTCGCCAACATGTATGACACAATTTACTGAAATCATCGTAAGACATATCTGTGTTTACGTGATCGTTGTATACGTGTTTCAGATTGGTACCATCCTGTTTAAACATAATCAATAAATTCGCGTTGTCGCGTATAAGATGCTTCGGTGTCTTTGCATACGTCTGACAAAGATAGAAGGAGTCAACGTCCGCGTGCCGGCCCATTGCAAAGTATTCTCTTATCGTATCCTGCTTGTCGCACGCCACGTCATCAAAGATAAAAATAGAATTCGGGAGCGCCTCGCTCGGTGGAATGACGTCACTGTTATTCGAGAACGTAAAGTAGCCAATCTCTTCTATCGGTGTTAGTATATTCTCCAAATATCGATATTTCGGTTGTTGCAACGATTTCGAGTACACGTACACGTTCTCGAAACGTACACCGTGCGGACTTTCCAACAAGCTTATCAAGACGTTTGTCTTGCCGCAATTTGACGGACCGCAAATGATACCGCGTATAGAAATCGATAGCATGTCTCCATGTTTGCGTACCTCTTTCGTTAATTATATCTTATCGTCAAAGTTTGTCACTTTGATCGTCCGCGACTGTCGTACGAAACGCATTTTACCTCCCCTCCACAACGAATGAAAAACAGTATCGAGAAAGCTGGCCTATTTATAGAGGCGCGTAGAGCTGAGATGCTCAGTCTTTAAAATGTTTTTGCTCGTGTCGGATAACAGCGATATTTACGATTTAACCGCCGAGCAGTTAAAGTATATACCAAAGGTCATTCTACTCCGACAGTTTTATAATTACATAGATTAATTATTTGTGGGATAAGCTTCCCGAACATATCAAGGCAGATTCGGAGGTTCAGCAATATCGTCGCTGTGTAATACATTATAATTTGCCGTGTCAGCAAACGCACATCGACGGTCCGCCATCGTTGATAAAGAACTGCGGCGAATGTCGCCGAAGATAGGTCGAGGTCTGTTGAATCGCGCGATAAACGCACTTCCGATCGAATTACATATCCCCGGCTATCAATTTTGCGGTCCGGGAACTCGTTTAGAAACACGATTGGCAAGAGGTGATCAGGTTATTAATCCATTAGACGCAGCGTGTCGCGAGCACGACATAGCCTACTCGCGTAGCAACGATCTCGCAGAACGACACGTGGTCGACAATATACTCGCCGCGAAAGCGCGAAAACGTGTCACCGCCAAAGATTCGACTCTCGGAGAGAAAGCAGCAGCTACAGCCGTCTGGGCGGTCATGACGACTAAAACGAAACTCGGTATGGGTTTGAAAACGAAGAAAAAGAAGAAGAACAAGCGAATACTTCCGGTAGCGAAACGCGGAGGTATCCTACCGATCCTTCCGTTGTTGGGGGTTCTCGGTTCGTTGGTCGGCGGAGCGGCGGGAATCGCAAAGGCCGTGAACGATAACAAAGCCGCGCGGCGTCAGCTGGAAGAGATGCAACGTCACAATCGCGCCACGGAAAGTCACGGACTTTATCTCGCTCCATACAAACGCGGGGAGTCTCGAGAAAAAAAAACGTCGAGGAAACGCTAAAAATCCTCACGGGTGTAACTACCAACGTACAACTGCAACAACTCGCAAAACGTATGCGCATTCCATATTTTAGAGGTATTTTCATGCGCGACTCGTTATTGATCGGCGGTATACGTCGAAACGAGAGCGGCATCGTGAATTTGGATAATACTGAGGGACCGGGTACTCACTGGGTGGCGTACGCGAAGAGGGGAGGTCGTGCCATATATTTCGACAGTTTTGGCAATCTTCGACCACCAAGAGAATTGGCGCAGTATCTGAAGAACAATGTAATAGAGTACAATCGCACGCCTTATCAGCGATACGATCAGAGCAATTGCGGACAACTGTGTCTGCGCTTTCTACAGACGGTTGACAATCAATTTAAAGACCGGCGTTACGCTGTTTAATCTCAGTATTCATTCAAACATGTCACTGACATTTACGCTCACCGGCAAGAGCAGCATCCTCGCGGTAAGCTATTTTCCCGCCATGGATTTGAGCGATGACGATTACGAGCTCGGTCTGACAGATTTTGAAACCTGTCACACGATACCGAATGTAAATTCGTCGAACAATAAACTCTACTATGACGACGACGACAAGGAGATTACCATTCCCGAAGGATCGTATGAACTGCGTGATATAGACATGTATCTGAAACGCGCCCTTTTATGGGACCACTTCAATAATGTCTCGACAAACAAAGATGGAGAGCACCCATTAATTATTATTCGGGCTAATAACAATACGATGAAGAGCGAGATCAAGTGCGCTTATCGGATAAATCAAGAGACACGGTAGTGTCTCGCGTTAAGTATACAAGCGGAGCGAGACCGACCGTGACTCTTTTACGCGACGCGACGGGTTGCAAGTACTCGAGATGTTGAGATCTCATATAACGAGTGAACGGATCAAGTTCTAAGTAGGCTTGATCGATAGCTTGGGGTCTGTTTGGGGGAGGTATCTCTTTTTCAAAAAACCGAACAACATTGGATCGCTGCTGGGATTTTCAACGAATCGCGTGCTGGAGTCGCGACAATGGCACGAATCGGATGTTCCGATAAATATCATCAACGTAAACATCATTCGCATAGAGTGCAACGTGACCGCGGGTGCGTACAGCAACGACAAGTACGTGCACACGATACACGAGTTTTCACCGAGTGTGCCTCCAGGATATAAGATATCGGAAACGCCGGCACGGATCATTTACCTTCCGATCATCGTACGGAGCATTTCGAACTTGACGCTTCACGTCGTGGATCAGGACGGTCGATTGATTGATTTTCGCGGAGAGGAGATCACCGTTAGACTGCACGTACGAAGACGACAGCGGTAACGTGAGATGCTCGTACTGAACGAAGCTGAGCAGGTGCAACAGACGAGAAAGAAAATTAGAGAGACAATCCGATCGCCAAAGAAGAAACTCACTGCGTCGAACGTTGAATTTTTGAAATCATTGGGTTTCGTCGTACGAAATGGCTAATATCTTAAACATTGGAGGTGAACCGATCTTTGACGATAGCGTCGTCAAGATTGAGACACACACGTACAATCCGTACGCCAACACAACGTTTGGACATAATGATGAGATAAGAATACCCATACAACAGCAGGATTTATACACATTGCCGTGCGAGAGCTTTCTCTACGTTGAATGAAGATTGACGATAAAGAGAAGGAATGACGAGTCTCAGGCAACGCTTGTAAATAATTGCGTAGCGTTCATGTTTGATGAAATTCGATACGAGCTTAATGGCGTGGAGATTGATCGCAACAGAAACGTTGGAATAACCAGTACCATCATGAACTACGTATCGCTATCGTATAACGAATCTCAACTCATGCGGAATGCTGGATGGGACGTTACATCGAGCATACCGGAAGGATACTTCAACTTTTGCGTACCGCTCAAGAAGTTGCTGGGCTTTTGCGAGGATTACAAACGCATGGTTGTTAACGCTCGTCACGAAATAATTTTGATACGAGCGCGTAGCGATAACAATTGCATTGTAGGAAATCCGGCGACGGAGCCGGAAATTGAATTGTTTAAAGTACAGTGGCGAATGCCTCACGTTACATTAAACGAGGTCAATAAGCTGTCCATGCTACGGGCCTTGGAAAGCGGGCGGTATCTTAGTGTTAGTTTCCGTTCGTGGGATCTGTATGAGTACCCCATGTTGCAGAGCACGACCAAGCATTCGTGGGCCGTCAAAACGGCGACTCAGCTGGAGAAGCCGCGGTACGTTATTTTTGCGCTGCAGACCGGCCGCAAGAATATCATGTTGCAAGATGTTAGCGTATTCGATGACTGTAACTTGACCAACGTGAAACTTTATCTAAACTCTGAATTTTATCCGTACGATGACATGAATCTGGATTTTGGCAAAAATCGATACGCCCTCCTTTTCGATATGTACGCGCGTTTTCGTAATACTTATTACGGATATGATAACAGTGATACGCTTTGCAGCGTGTATACATTCCTAACGGAAGGACCTTTTGTTGTCATTGATTGCTCGCGACAAAACGAATCTGTCAAGAGCGCCACCGTGGATGTACGAATAGAATTTGACTGCAAAGAGAATATACCGGCAAATACTACCGCCTGTTGTCTCATATTGCATGATCGCGTAATCGAATACTGTCCGTTGTCGAACGTAGTGCGCAAAATCATGTAAATTGCAATATCAGCAGATATTGCGATATAAGAGGCATAGATGTACCGCGATAAGATACAGATTGCTCCACCGTTTTGTCATGATCGTACCAACGTTTGTCGATCTGCAAGGATTCATCGTCGAAATGAAATTTGTCGTAAAGGAGGTGGCGGTTCTGAGAAACGGGACCGTTTTGGCACAATACATGTTTACACTCCCCATGTCGTGGAGTCTCCTCACAAAATCCGACAAGTCATGCGCTTCCTGGTTGATTGCAAATCACCATGAATTACGATGGGAGGATGGAAACGTGCCGTACAGTATGGCGAGACACTTAATTACATCGGCCGTGCTTGGAGAGGGCGACGAGACGTCGACTCTTGTGTACGTGAAGGGATGCCAGAAACGAGAATGGTTGGTGGATCTGCTTGAGAATAAAGCGAGAAAAAACCTAAACATTGAGACTTTGGACGCAGATTACGACAATATCGAATCTTTAAATAATCTAGATGTTACTAATACTGTACGATGCGAAAAACATGTTAAGGTGGTTCTTGCAGTACTTGCAAGTCAAATAGGCAACTATTCTTATTAGTGATAAATAAGTGTGATTTTTGTCCGTAAAAATCAGCATATAACCTGTACGTACAAGCGATACAAGTGTGAAATAATGATAAATGTTGAATGTTTTGAGATATGTCTTATACCACGGAGGAATAGAATCTATTCCTCCGTGCGCTATACTCATCAGCTGACACGTGCGACGTTGCCAAGCTGCCGCTAGTGCCGCTCGAGTCCAGCCATGGCAGCCATCAGTTCCGTGTTGTCGATTTAGTCAATCGAAAATTACGTTTTATTATTATATGGTTCGGTCAATGAACTCGGGCTTTCGTCCGTATCTTGCAAAATGTTTATTGCATCGTTTCGTCAATTTTTGGTTCGTTCATCTATTTTTGAAGTATTGCAATTTTTGCAGCATAAGCGCTTTAGCCTCATTTTTCGCAAGAGGGATAACCCCACCGCGTTAAATTGGCAAAGTTTACGGACATATATCTCCGGAACCAATCGGTTAAAAAATCTGAAATTTTACAGACACACTCTAGGAACGTTAACCTTTCATTTCATATCACATTTTCCGGGCTGACTACATTTGACCTAAATGCAAGAACCACCTTAAGAATTGCGCATTACAAAATGTATTAAAAATATTTAACTGGTGGTCGCGACACCAGAAAAATTGTGATTTTTTGAAATAAACTATATACGTATATAAATGTTACAATGTTTTATTTCCTTTTCCCACATAGTTTGTAGTATAATATAGATGTTTTAGTTGTTTGATAATTGTTTTAAAGATGTTTTAGTTGTTTGATAATTGTTCAAAAGCTGTTTTAAAGATGTTTTAGTTATTTGATAGCTGTTTTTAAAGATGTTTAAAAGATGTTTTAATGATGTTTTAGTTGTTTGATAGTTGTATTTAAAGATGTTTTAGTTGCTTGATAGATGTTTTAAAGATGTTTTAGTTGTTTGATAGCTGTTTTTAAAGATGTTTTACTTGTTTAAAAGATGTTTATAACTGCAGCAACCGTACATCGACCAGAAAAATGCAAAATTTGCAGTTTTGTACGTGTGCGATGAAATCATCGCAAGACACGTCGCGACATGTTCTTGAAAACAATAACGTGCCATTGACTTATGATGAATTGATCTGTATCAATGCAGCAGCCGTACATCGGCGCTATTTGCAAGATTCGCAATTTTGCACGTGTGCGATGAAATCATCGCGAGACACGTCGCGACATGTTCTTGAAAACAATAACGCGCCATTGACTTATGCGAAATTGCAAAATTTGCAGTTTTGCACGTGTTCGATGAAATCATCGCAATGTGTCCTCGAAAAAGATATCATGTCATTGACATGCAAATTTAATTACGCTGCGATTTTATCCTCAGGTTTATTTAAATAAATTAAAGTTAATAAAAATTATCCAAAAAATAAGATACTGTTGAGGGAGAGAACATGAATACGAGCTACGAAGAGGAATAGAGAGACATCGCGCGCGAGGGAGAGATATCGCGAACGGGTGACGGGGGCGAGAGGGACCGCGCGAACGGGGGAGAGAAAACGGGTGACGGGAGCGCGAACGGGGGACCGCGCGAACGGGGGGACGGGAGCGAGAACGCGAGCGGGAGCGCGCCTTGTGACGTCACGCGGACCGACGCGGCCGTTGCACGCGGACCCCTCCCCGCGGCGCGACGAAAACGCGAACGCGGTCATCCCTCCCCCGCGGCGCGGCGAAAACGCGGTACCCCCCTCCTCCTCACCCTGCGGCGCGGCGAAAACGCGGTACCCCCCTCCCCTTCACCCGCGGTGCCGGAAAAACGCGGTACCCCCTCCCCCTCCCCGCGGCGCGGTCCCCCCCCCCCCCCCGCGGACCCCCCTCGCCCCTCACCGCCCTCCCTCGCCGCGAGGTGGCCTAGAATCCTCATAGTTTGCCTACTAGCTTAAAGGAAAAGAAAATTATTCCGTTTACAGAAACTGAAGCTATAGCGCTAATAGAAGACGTAAAATTGACAAAATATCAATATGAAACAATTCGATCACAAATAAAACAGCGGAATGCAGATATTTTGGTTCCATATAAACAACTTTCCTTCGCAAAAAAAACAGTGCTATCCTGCAGAAGCAGCATTTAGTATCACGGAAACGGGTGTCAAAATTAAATTACAAGCCTTATTAGACCATACAGCATCATGAATACTGCAAGTGCAAAAAGTTGTTCCTGTCAATTTTGAAAAAGAGCAATCTGTGTTTTTAACGTTAATCACAAAATGGGGATGTGATTGGAATCTGAATCTTCGGTACTATGGAATAATCCTCATCCTGCTTCTTCTAGGTATTGTAGACCAATACAATTTGAATATGCGAAAGAATCGCCAGATAAAACTAGGGCAGAAGTGAGGTCCTTACATGATGAAATTGATTACCTTGAGCCAACATTTATTATAATAAATGGCGTTAATTTCTTGGTGTATCATAAAATGTTGCTCACAATGATACATGGAAAAGTCTGCCAAGCTCTTTCTAATACTACGTCGGCATCAACGTGCTATATATGCGAAGCCAATCAGCTCTTATAAGTTGACAGGACCAAATCAGCAAAATCGAATGCGACTTAGTGGATGACTTAGTACTCATTTTGTACTATTTTGTACCACTAATAATAGTACCTCGTGCCATTTCGAAAAAAACGCGGCACTGCTACCTTTATATTAAGCTAGCAGGACCACAAGAAAAAAAAGAAAAATAAAATTTAAAAACAGAAATGCAAAGGACTAAATTTGTACTAATTTGTACCACCCCAAAAAACTTCCTATATTTATCCCTTCTGCTTTAAACAACCCCTAATTGAACTCAGCCCTGTTAAGCTAAAGAATAAAGTACTCTTTCTTATCAGCAGAAACAATCGCTACTTATAAACATGATTTGGAATAATTTGTACCACGAAAATATACAGTTTCAGATTTTGTACCCCTGCCGTTCGATCGAGAACTACCCTCCTACCCTATTAGTCGCAAGAGTAAAGTACTCTTTTCCACGAGCAGAACCAATCGCTACTTATACACTTAATTCAGGATAATTTGTACCACGAAAATATACAGTTCCAGATTTTGTACCCCCGCCGTTTGTTCGAGAACTACCTTCTAATTATGTTTACTGATTATTTTTGTACGTTAAATTATCAGAAATATTTGTAGTAAATTTATTGCTAAATAATTTAAAAAAACGGCGTTGCTAACTTAATATGAATATAGTAGAATAAAAACAATTAAGAAATAAATAGCAACTTGAAAGTTTTTTAAAATAATATTTAATTCTATTTGTTTTCTTTAAAATCTTATGGAAGATTTGAGAAATCAATATTATAATATAAAATAAGCAAATTAAAAATGAGACATGGTTTTGTTTTAAAAGAATAAGAATAGGATACGTGACTTTGAGAACACGCCGATTTTGGTTCCGCCTAGTAACACGGGGCGCTGTAGTCTTTCTTCCGGTCGACTTTCCGGCCGCACACAGTCTTCCGTTGTCTTTCGCCAACTAACGACGTGTATCAGAATAAAGAGTCGGTCGTGATTAAATACGCATGTATTTTCTTGTCTCCCGCAATCCCGATATTCCCGAAAACATTATCGCAAATTCAACATAAGATTTGTGTTAAAGTATACGATTTATTGTTTACTTGTTTTAATCTTCAAAATAGTCATAGGTCTTTTGTGCTTTAGCGATTTCAGTTATTAAAAATTTTTCGAAAGCTTGCACACGTTTGTAGACGGTTTCTATATGAGAAAGAAGTTAGTGGTAGAGATAATTCAAAACCTGAAGTTGATTGATATCAGGTTGCATTTATATTCTGAGCAATTGAATTTAGCGACGGACACAAAGACCCATGAGTCCAGTTTTCGTTGATCAAAACACAAAATTTGGAAAACTGTGTTTTTTTGGTATGCATTCATTCTTCTGACAAGAATAAAAATATTTTTGCAGTTTAGGTGATGTTGATGCTTTTATTCTTATTTATTCTTATAGAATTTGAAAAATATGTGCAAGAACATTGGCGCCACATTTGCGTAAATTGTTGATAAAAAATATTTTAAAGCATAGAAAATACAATATTTTTATTTTTTATCTCATATATGTAAGATTTTATTTCTTACATTATTATGTTTCCACATTTCTAAAAAAAAGGCATGTTAAATTGATATTCGAATCTATCGAAGTATTCTTGCCTCTTTTCCACGTTGTCGATTGGTTCTCTTGTTGCGCTTACTTTGTGAATGGCTGTCATCTTATATTTTGACAGTTGTGTGTACATATCAAGGGGTTAATAATGTTGTACTGTCGAAAACCTCTTCAACATGAAGAAATCTTCCGGTTTCGGGATGGATAGGTGGAAAAAAAAGCGAGTCGTGGTTTTGAGCCAAGGGAAATATTCCTTTATTGGCTCCTGGGGGAAAAGCCTGTTAAGGCATAAAAACCCCCTGAATTCGTGTAGCGTACAATTGAGTAGCGAGTGAAAACGAATACGTGTATGCAAAAAATAAACTAATGGCGACACTCGGTGTCGCGAACGGGGCCCCGTATTCGAAACTTAGCTCGATCGCGTATGCGTTAAGAGACTCGGCTCTTTTGCGTGAGACAATATCACCGTGAAGATGATCGTTTTTCGAGAAGAAGGTCTACACTAGGAAGATTCGCATGACCGATCACCTTCCTACTGTCGAACTAACTAACTAAAAGTCCACCGCTGAGAAATAAATTGAATCGCGCTCGACGCTCCTGCGGCGGCTCGATCACCGCCGCCTCCCCTCTACCCTTTATCCTCGACGGTAGCGCTGGGCGCTGTAATACGCTATAATACGCGCGAGATACAAATATGTTACGTCTAATAGTTTCTCTAATAGCTGTAAATTGACAAACATAAATTTACTGTCCTTTAAAATAATTTCGCCTTTGTTCCACGGAACACTCTCCCCCCGTTGAGAGTAGAACGATCAACAATACTAAATAAAATGGATAATGTTTTATATAAACGTCGCTTCATACTTTTTATAATGTTAATCGCGTGAACAATATTATATTATACGGTACGTTTGAAATGCAGTCAGTAATGACTAAAGTTGAAAAGAAACCTAAGAAACGTTTGGTAGGGGACAAATTAGCTTCGCATTGAAGATTCCCTGCGCTGTTTTGATGGTCGCGACTCTGACCACGCCGTTGTCTCCAGGGTGCACCTCCACAACTCGTCCGAGTGGCCACCGCATACATGGTTGATTCTTGTCTATTAAAATGACAATAGAGTCTCGCTGGAGTCCGGCGTCCGAACGAGCCCATTTTTGTCGTTTTTGTAGTTCGTTTAGATATTTGATGTGCCATCTGCGCCAAAAGTCTTGGCGGGCCTTGGATATCAATCTCCATGATGTTAAACGATTTTCTGGAACAAAGATGTAATTATCCTCCGGCAGCATTGTGAGAGGTTTCCCTACGAGAAGATGAGCGGGTGTCAATGCGAGTGAATCGTTCGGATCCGTGGATATGGGGCATAAAGGTCGCGAATTTAGTATGGCTTCAATTTCTATGGCTAAGGTGTTTAGCTCCTCGTATGTAAACAGAAGATCGCCTACTACTCATTTAAAGTGATGTTTAAAAGACTTTACCGCCGCCTCCCATATACCTCCGAAGTGAGGCGAGAGGGGCGGATTAAAATGCCAAGAAATTTTCTTCGTTGTAGCGAAATCGTCAACTTGCGTTTTAAATTCGTCAGATTCGACTAAAGCGTATAGTTCCCGAAGTTGATTATTGGCACCAACGAAATTCGTCGGAATACACGTTTGCCGGAATGGCTCTACGTCCTATGAATCGTCTTAACGCGGCAAGGAATGCCTCGATCGATAGTTCACTAACGATTTCAATGTGTATGGCCTTTGTCGACATGCAAATAAAAACGCAGCCGTACACCTTTACGCGACCCCGATTTCGCTGCTTTTTTTCCTTGATAAACATGGGTCTAAAAAAATCGATACCTGTGTGATGGAACGCGGTGTTCTCTTCAAATCTCGGTAAATTAGCCTTTTTATACTTAACGGGCGATGCACGGAAACGAATACAACGTGTGCAATGTCGAATGATTTTACGTATTTGATTTTTTCCGTCAAGAAGCCAAAATCTATGACGAATCGTATAAAGGGTGGACTGAATCCCTGCGTGATAATTTTTCTCATGTGTTTCGCGAATAATTAAATCAGTGACATGATGATGTGACGGCAATAAAATTGGATGTTTTTGCGAAAGGGGGATGTTTGCATTTTGCAGCCTGCCGCCGACGCGGAGCAAATCTGACTCGTCGATTATAAGATTTAATGTGGCTAGTTTCGTGCCCTTCACTTTTTCTGAATTTGAGATACGATTGATCTTGTCTGAAAACTGCGTTTTCTAAATAAGCTTTAGCACTCGCCGTTCGGCTTCGATGATTTCTTGTACTGAAAGCGCGTCCCTATTTCGATTTGAGGATAACATTCGCAAACAATATGCGATGGTACGAATTAACCTCGTATAAGATGAGAATCTTTTGAAGATGTCGTCCGAGTCAACCTGTGACACTAGACAAATTGGTTTCTTTAAGCCGGGTAATTCCTTAATAGGAGTTTCGAGAGATATTGGCCAATTCGCTTCGGACTGTCTAAACCATGATGGACCGTTGAACCAAGATTCGTTTTTCAAAAATTCTCGCGGAAGTTGACCTCGCGACAACGCGTCGGCTGGATTGTGTTCCGATCTAACGTGTTGCCATTTGCATTCTTTACAAATTTCTTGAATTTCCTTGACACGATTTGCCTCGAACGGTTTGAGAATACTCGGAGATTTTTTCAACCAATGTAAGAAAATCATAGAATCCGACCGAAAAACAATCTCATCAGGCTCGAAAGTGAATGCTGTCCTTGCTTCGCGATACAACCGCGCCAGTGTAAGTGCCCCTAACAATTCGAGTCGAGGCATCGTCACGTCTTTGAGAGGAGCAACACGCGCTTTGGCGCAGCAGAGTCGCACAAGTATGTCCCGATCTTACTCGCATCACAGAAACCGTGAACTTGAATTTCGATAGGCTCGTCGACCGTCAAACGTCGATCGATAGCCAGATGACCAATTAGCTCGAGTTGATTTACGAATGATGACCATAAAGAATACAACGCGCTGGGTACTGACTCGTCCCACGAAATTTTCGCTTTCCAACATTCTTGCATTAAAACTTTGGAAATTAGAATAATCGGCCCGAGTAATCCGAGGGGGTCGAAAATCTTGGCTATTTCCGATAAAATACGACGTTTAGTTACTCTATCAGATAAATGAATAGGATTGATTGTATAAAGTAATTCGTCGCGACGCGCGTTCCATGAAATGCCTAGCGTATTCAGAATTGGATTTTTGTTGATAAGAAACTCGACATCTACGCTTCTTTCGTTCAAATTTTCGAGAGCTCGCGGATGATTCGATGCCCATTGTCTTATATTGAAGCCACCGCGTTTTAGAACTTTGATAGTTTCGTCTCGAATCTGTACGAGTTTCTTTAAAGTTTTTGCCCCGGTTATAAGATTATCAACATAGAAATCGCGTTTCAGACTTTCAGCGCCGACGGGGAGATCGGCGCTTTCGTCACTCGCGAGCTGTTGGATCGTCCGAATGGCGAGAAAAGGAGCCGATGACAGACCGAAAGTCACAGTATTTAATAGAAACGTACGAACGCGACCCTCGTGAAACCAGAAAATTTTTAGGTATTGTCGATCGTCGGGATGTATCCAGATTTGTCTATACATTTTTTCAATGTCGGCGGTGAGCACGTATTTATGCGTGCGAAATCGCAACAGATGTTCGAACAATTTGCTTTGAATCGTGGGACCGACCATCAGAATGTCATTTAACGATATCCCCCTGTTGGTCTTCGCCGACGCGTCGAAAACTACGCGTACTTTAGTTGTAACACTCGTGGATTTTGTAACCGTGTGATGGGGGAGATATAACCACCTTTCGACTCTTCCGGTAACAGTGACATGTGGCCTAAATTAATGTATTTGTTCATCATGCGTTCGTACTCTTGTTTAAGTATCGGATTAGCCTTGAGTTTTTTCTGTAATCCGTGAAACCGACGCAACGCGATCAATCGTGAATTCCCGAAGTCCCTTTCCACCCGTCGAAATGGTAATCGCACAATGTAACGTCCCGAACAATCGCGCGTCGTGTTCTGGGTGTAATGGTTCTCGCATTCCGAGTCGTCCGACGATTTAAACTGTTTAGCGGTAATGTCTTCTAATAGCCAAAATTTTGCAATTTGTTCCGTCAGTTTTGTCAACTTGCATGAAACGATGCCCCTTCCGCCGGCCGCGAATACCCCTCCGACGACGACCCAGTCGAGCTGGGTTTTTTTGCAAAAATAAATCGCAATTATCCCGCGAAAGATTTATTTGTCCGATCGATAGCAATTTAGGATAAGGTCGCTCCGGAACCGATGATCATGTCGACTGATCGAGGTAAGTGAAATTGTGGGTCAGCTAATTTTAAATTCGCTGGTATGTCGATCGACTCGCGTGGAAATACTTCGTCCGGAATTCTATCTGCGATTTTTGATACTATTAAAAATGAAAGTTTTTTCTTGAAATCGTTGTTGATCGAATGAACGAAGAATTCAACTGTACCGTTTGATGTTGTATGCATGTCGTCAATCGCGCCGATCTGAACGGCACATGGACGTACGGGTAAATTTAAATTTCGAACGAAATCCTGCGTTACAAAATGAGCCGTTCCCAAGTGTCTAACAAGGCGCGACACTGAATAAAATTACCGTGTGAATTTTTTACACGAACTACCGCGCTCATCATTAACTGTGATTGTAGATGCCGCGAAATTACTTCGAAACCGATTGGTCTCCGTCATTCCGATTCGGGCGGGTCGTCTATAAATACGGCTCTTTACCCACTGGCTACCTTTTTACAAAAGATTTTGGCTAAAAGCCTTCCTAAATCCAAAAGCCACGTGAATAATAGTTTTGAGCTGTGCATTGATCTTTCGAGCTGGTTGGACGACTCTGAGATACTGGTTTCCTTTGACGTAGCTTCGTTGTTCACGAATGTCCCCACATAATTGGTGATTGAGGGCATAACGAAAAGATGGAAATTTATAAAACGAAAAACGAAATTACCTCTAAGGGAATTTGTTACAGCCATGGAATTTGTTTTGTCATCCACATTTTTTGTATTTAATAACAAAATTTACAAACAAACTTTTGGATCTCCAATGGGTTCTCCTCTGTCACCTTCATCGGCTGACATTGTCATGGAGGATCTGGAGGAAGAGATTCTGAACATCTTGAGCACATTGGATATCCGACCATCCTTTTATCGCCGTTATGTCGACGACATCATAATGGCGGTCCGGAGGGAGAATGTTCTTGATATATTTAATAGATTTAATAATTACCATGATGGAATCAAATTCACTATTGAATACGAAGAAAATAGAAGCATTAGCTTTTTGGACGTTAAATTGATTGTAAGGGATAACATGATTGTTACTGATTGGTTTCACAAAAAAACGTTTTCGGGAAGATTTTTGTCGTTTTACTCTAGTCATCCCATACAACACAAACTTGGGACTATATACAGTTTAGTAGATAGAGCAATGAGGTTATCCCATCCGAATTTTTTTTAAAAGAATTTATTGTTTATTATTAACAATTTGCTTGAGAACGGTTACCCTATGGATTTAATTTTCACCCATATCAATCTGAGATTAAAAAAACTTATCAACCAATCACTAAACGACAGCACAGAAGAAACAGAAACACAACAAAAAAAGGATTTCATTGTTCTTCCATACATTAAATCAATCTCGGAATTAATTGCCTCGAAAGTAGACAAATCAAGCACAATTATGGGGTACCGTATCTTGAACAAACTTAGTAACATCATCAGGGTCCAAAAAGAATTCGTTGTTTATGAACAATAACGTAATCTACAAGATTGATTGCAATAATTGCGATGCATCGTACGTGGGCCAGACGAAAAGAAAGCTTCAGACTAGAATTAGAGAACATAAGTACAACATCAGACTGGATGAATCCAAGCATTCGGTGGTAACAAATCATATTTTAAATTATAATCACACCTTTGACTGGGATAACACATGTATCTTAGATCATGAACCGAATTATCAAAAACGAATGATCTCTGAAATGATACATATCAAAGAGCAAACAAACGGGATTAACTCTAACAAAGACACTGAATTATTGGACGAAGTTTATTTTGATGTCTTAAACGAACTTTCCACGGTTAGGTAAATGCAAACAATCCTTGTCCTCGTGTCAAGTTCACTCTCCTCTCAGTTCGCGATGAGTCTTCGCACAGATCAGACGTGTTATACCGATAGAAGTATCGTCTGTCATGGTTCCCGTCATCTCTGAACATTTATGTAAGTCTTGGTTTATAATTCGATATTATATCATCTCATTTAAATACATTTATCCAGTTGCCACTAAGATGGTCCAGAAATGTATGGCACCTATCAAAATTGTGGACTTGCATGGGTCTCCACGGGACGACGATATACTTAATAAGACGGAAAATTAGTTGGAACATGACTGACTTGAGAAGAAAGTGTTCCATAATTTTAAAGTTTTGACTATGTGATGCGGCACGTCTCCATGCTTGATTATTTTGTATTGACCCCGATATATGTTAGTTATTAATTATTCGTGTAATTGACATTTCTGAAGAAGTCCGAGTACAGTACGAAACGTCAATTTAATTAATCTGGATATAAGTTAAATTTGTTATAACATCGATTAATGCTCGTATATTGGTCCTATTTCTCATTATAGCCTTTGCTTCAAACGAGCGCAAAATAATATTTTTATTGGAAACATTTTAGTATAGTTATCAGATGGTTTATTAGACCCCACTCTTCCACAGTCGGAACGTCGATTCCACCACGTTCTGCCATGTAGAAATTGATGGCAACTTTTTACTCAAACAGTCTCTCCATCATTAAGTAGGTGCTATTCCATCTTGTCTCTACGTCTTGGATTAAAGCATGCTTTGGTAAACCACACGTTTCTTGAAATTGACTGAAATATCGATTTGCTTGTTCGCTTCTTTTGAAATGGCCTACAATCTTGCGACATTTTCTTATTAGAATCGCAATTTCGTCATTTTTGAAGATTGAATCCTTAATCACAAGTTGCAATGTATGAGCTACGCATCCTAAAGATGTAAAATTTCCGGCACGCATAGCCGCACCCATATTAGCGTTATCCCGTACAGCCACATGGATTTTATTTTCTATTTGACTCACTAATTACTTTGGTAAGTTTCTTGGCTATAACTTATCCGGTGTGATCCTCATCAAGAACCATAGCTCCTAAAATCACCTTAGGTCTGGTTGGCCCTTCAATAAAATGAGCCGTAAAACTTATAAGAGAGCATGTTTTTGTAGGATTGCTCCAAATATCCGTGGTAAAGCTTATCCATTCTGCTCTAGAAACAAGATCAAATACTTTTTTTTTAACTTTATCGTAAGTAGTTGGCATCAAAGATGTCCTAAAAAATTTTTCTGATTTTTTTCGGTATCGTGACGGGCTATTTGGATCATTAATATTCAGTCTTTGAAATGCATCGCCTTCAACAATATTATACGGTAACATGTCGACAATTATAAGATCCATTATACTTTTATCAATACGTAATGAAATAAGATGATGATTATTGGGCCATACTGTTGCTCTCTTTCGTTCCATTATCTGTGGCAAAGTTGACTGCATCATAACATCTTGATTTTCGTGAGGCGTTTTCATATTTCCGACTTTTCTGACCTTAATCGCATCTAAATATTTGTTGTGTGCTTCAAGTGCTTCAATACATTTTTGCCATTCTTCTTTATGAATTTTTTCTAAATGATTTTTTATATTGGTCACTGTTTGTTTTTTAGGCAGTGAACCATCAAGTGACAATGTTTTGGAACATATTCTGCAAGTTGCTGTAGCTTCATTTTTATCAAAATAGTCCCAAATGGGATTTTTAGCTGTCGATCCCATCGTCTCATAAAACTTCTATTTACCTGAACTGAAAGCAATATAAACCTACGTCAAATAATAAATTTTCACACAATAAAAAAAATACGTAAACATAAACACTTTAAAAAGTGCAAGTCAATTCTGACAGCTCATAAAATTTCAGCGTAATGTAACATTACTAACATTAAACATTAGTAATGTTTTACACTGTTAAACGATACTTACTTGAGTAGAATTACTTGGTTCTAGAAAAAATAAATAATGAATTGATGAAAACAGCATTCAAATCGTCCCATACATATGTAAACACGACGAATAGAGACACTTTTGCAAGTCGGTCTAAACTAGAAGATAAATCGTAACAATTAACAATATTGAATAATACATTTACAATATTTACATATCGTTGAAAATCAAAGTGTTGAGACTCAATCTCAACTTGAGAGACGTACCTACTCGTCTGACTAATATATGAGTAATATATAATATTGCTATTATTGATAATATCAGTATTATCAGTAATGTCACGTGAATCACAATATTCGCAATCGACAATCGTTGCGTGACTTGTCGGGACTCCCGAGTGCCGACACTGCCGACTTGCCGTCTTGCCGAATGACCCGAAAAACAAACAAAATCAAACAGGCAGCGGCTGCCGACTTGTCACCCACGCTCCCTTGCCGCGGAGTGCGCACGCGCCATTCAACCTTCGGCTTCGGCAAAACCTTCGGCCTAATTTTGGCCGAAGCCGATTGTTTTGCTAAAGGTATAATTTTTGGCCGAAGGTGGCCAAAGCCGAAGCCGAAGCCGAATGTTCGGTCGGACACTAACAATTATTTTTCAAAGTAATATATATATATATTCTTTGCAATTGGTGCAATTTAAAGATTTCACATCTTTTTTTGAAACGCATGTCACTTCCCTTATGAAAAAGTACACTCAACTTCGATGGTTAACACCCAAAGTTAAGTGTTAACACTAAACTTACGCGAGTTGACACTCAAATTTGGGCGTAAGTTTAGTGTTTGCCATCAAAGTTAAGTGTCAACTCTTAAATTTAGGTGTAGATTGAGTGTTGACCATTAAGGTTTAGGTAAGTTGTGGGTTTAATCCTCAATGATGAGTGTATATTGGGAGTTTATTCTCAATGATAAGTGTAGGTTGGGGATTAAGCTTAATGTTTAGTGTAGGTTGGAGATTGATCCTCATCGTTGGATGTTGGTTTGGTGTTAACAGGGTCTTAACCTTTAATGTTCTATGGCGATTTAATCAGTGTCGCCATGATCCCTTTATCGTTGGGAGTCGTTTAAATGTTATTGTGTTAATCTTCGTTAAGTGTCAATTGACGGCCTTTATTATTATTATTAATCGAGTATTGATAATATAGTACTATAATTTACTCCGTGAACATATATGCACACACATACATAAAGAATAGATTTTTTTTAGATTTATGTTTCTTTAAATTTGATTCTTAATTATTTTTCAATTCATTAAATAAATTCT
The DNA here is from genome assembly GCA_035220575.1 of Temnothorax rugatulus. NCBI lineage: Eukaryota > Metazoa > Arthropoda > Insecta > Hymenoptera > Formicidae > Temnothorax > Temnothorax rugatulus. The sequence continues at coordinate 69,764 of JASTWL010000715.1, read as the reverse complement.
TTATTTTGTCAGGTAGCGTCTTTAGGCGTTCTCATGCATGCTGTTAACGTTGTTATACTAATATTATTATGGGCGCTCCTACTTTTATGTATCGGTATTCTACCTTATTCTAACTTAGTCAGCTACTGCTTAATCTATGGTGCGTGAGTAGGAGTTGGCCCAAGATTTGTGAATCGCAAGAAGGTAGTGAAGGAATGTGACACGAGCTTTATGTTTTAACACATATACATATATTTACAATATTTACATATATACTTATGTTAGTGTGTACGGCGTGGCTTAACGAGAGTACCTCTCCGGTACTTGGTCTGAGTGGTGACGTCGATCTGCGACCTTCGCGGGCTCGTCTGCGTAGCTACGGAATGTACCGTGGTCCCAGTGGTCAGGTCCTGCGTAGGAGACTTGCTCCTTGTTCCGGCGTCTCGCGCCTCCGTTGGGCGACCAAGCGCCGTTGGTTGGCTGGCAGGCGACTCGCGCCGTGTGCCGGCGTCTCGCGCCTCCGTTGGGCGACCAAGCGCCGTTGGTTGGTTGGCAGGCGACTCGCGCCGTGTGCCGGCGTCTTGCGCCTCCGTTGGGCGACCAAGCGCCGTTGGTTGGTTGGCGGGCGACTCGCGCCGTGTGCCGGCGTCTCGCGCCTCCGTTGGGCGACCAAGCGCCGTTGGTTGGTTGGCAGGCGATTCGCGCCGTGTGCCGGCGTCTCGCGCCTCCGTTGGGCGACCAAGCGCCTATGTTCGTCGGTGAGCTTTTGTGTGTGCTAACGCACCTCACGCACTACTGCCGACGGGCAATTGCTTGCCCCAATAAGAGATTTGTAAGATCTGTCAGGCCCCGTAGGGGGTCCCTTTACATAGCGGTCGAGACGAAACTTAGAACTCGAGAAGATGCCCCGGCGATGCGACGCCTAGCGGCGTCGCCGCGAACTGCCGGTAATGCAGATACCGCGCGGGCGTGTACTATTGGTGGCGCGTACCGCCACATCACCCCCTTCGTTGTGTTGAAGTTGGGATTTGAAATCGTACAGTTTTTCGTGACACTCTGCCACTCCGTGTCGTGGTTTCCGTTGGTGGAACATTTGCTAGAGTGTCTTGTGATGGCTGAAGTGTCTCTCGAGGATTGTCGTCTGGTTGCTGATCTGCCAAAGTGTAGGCAGGCTTCAGGCGGTCGATAGTTACGTGGACGGTTTTGCCGTTGATCCGTAACTTAAAAATCTTCTCGCCTTTGCTGAGGACTTCGTAAGGGCCATCAAAAGTGGGTTGCAGCGCCCGCGTTAGTGCGTGGTGCCTTTTTTTTTTTTTTTTTACGTAGGGGGAAATCTTCTATCACCGTGCCCACCTCGGAGCGGCAAGGGGCAACCAGTCACGACGCCCGATCAGGGAGCGCCCGCGGGCAACCAGTCACGGACCCGTAGGTCCGATCAGGGGTTTACGCCCGCGAGCAACCAGTCACGGGCGCCGATCGGGGAGCGCCCCGCCGCGTCCGAGGAATGGCTGCCAGTGATCCCCCTTGCGGGGGGAAGACCCCTCGCCCCGGGGTGGGGCGAGGGAGTGCCGGATTCTACGAGTATGCATCCCGATTACGAGGGAAGCGGCGAGGAAGGCCGAGGCCCCCTCCCGCACGCCCTCAAGAGATGCAGTGACCCATAGCCTACCGGCTAAAACCACCTACGAGTGACCCTAACACTGCGATGTGTAGGGGGGGCCTCGGGGAACGCACTGATCACTTCCGTAGGCTGATCACTTCCGTAGGCTGATCACTTCCGTAGGCTGATCACTTCCGTAGGCTTGGTGCGTCGTGCCTGAGGAACACGTGAGTTGTGTTTGCCAGGTCTTTGTGTTGAAATATGGCGGGCATTCCGTGTTTTTTGATTGGTTGTGGCCGTAGGTTACTCATCGTCTTCTTGAGCCTGAGTAAGAAGTCACTCGTATCGTTGGTTTGAGTCGTTTCTTGTAGAAACTCTCCCGGAAGTCTCGGATGGTTTTTCCGTATACAAGTTCTGCCGGAGATGCGTGGAGATCTTCCTTGATTGCTGCTCGGATACCCATCATGACGACGGGTAATACTTCCATCCAAGCTTCGGTTTCGTGGCATTTGATGGCCGTTTTAATTTGTCGGTGCAAACGTTCGACCATGCCGTTGGCTGCGGGGTGATAGGCTGTCGTGTGTATGTGCGTAGTGCCTGTTAGCCTAGTAAGCTGACGAAACACGTCGGCCTCGAATTGCCTCCCCTGATCCGTCGTGACCCGCGTAGGTGTACCGAATCTTGCGATCCAGTGGTTGAAGAGATTCTGGGCTACTGTCTCTGCGGATATGTCTGCCACCGGTATGGCTTCAGGCCATTTGGTAAATCGGTCAATGATTGTAAGGCAGTATCTATAACCCTTAGAGATGGGTAGAGGCCCAACTAGGTCCATGTGTATGTACTCGAACCGTTTGGTAGGGCCGACGAATTGTCCTAAAGGCGATCGGTTGTGCCTGTGGACCTTCGATTTTTGGCACGCGAGACATGCTCTTGCCCATTCTTGGCAGTCGGCCTTAATGTGTGGCCAGACGTACCTTGCTGCGACTAATTTTGCCGTCGCTTTGGATCCTGGATGCGATAGGCTGTGCAGTGATTGGAACACTTGTCTCCTGTAGTCTTTTGTGACGAAGGGACGTGCTATTGGGGTTGACATGTCGCAATACAAGGCTGCACTCGTTCCAGGGATCGATACTTTTGTCAATGTGAGAGAAGAGTTTCCTTTTAAGATGTCTCTTATTTCGGTATCCTCCTCTTGATCTCGTGACAATTTTTCTAAGTTGATTGCGGACTGAATTTCCTCGACTCGTGAGAGGGTATCAGCGACGATGTTGTCTTTGCCCGCTATGTGACGAATATCGGTGGTGAACTGACCGATGTATTGCAAGTGTCTTGCCTGCCTAGGAGAGCTATGTAGCGGATCTTGTCGAAAGGCGTACGTGATCGGCTTGTGGTCCGTGAACACTGTGAAGATCCTTCCTTCTAGCATGTGCCGGTAATGTTTGATAGCAGCGTAGATTGCTAGAAGCTCTCTATCGTAGGGGCTATATTTCTGCTGGGCCGGATTCAGCTTTTTACTGAAGAAGGCTAATGGTTGCCATTCTGTTCCGTCCCGTTGTTGAATGACTGCTCCGATAGCTGTATCGGATATATCCGTTGTAAGGGTGATATCTGCCTCTGGATTTGGATGTGCCAGAAAAGTTGCGCGGGACAGACTGTCCTTACATTTGGTGAAGGCTGCTTCCAGTTCTGCGTTCCAAGTTATGGGAGCCTTCTTCTTGGTTTTGGGACCGCTCAGTAAGCCATTTAAAGCTGCCTGGTCCTTAACGGCCTTTGGAATGAATCGGCGATAAAAATTGAGAGTCCCCAGGAACCGTCGGAGTTGTTGAATGTTCTCTGGTTTGGGGAACTCCTTGATTGCCTTGATTCTTTCTGGCGGAGGTTGAGTGCCGTTCTCTGAAATCTCGTAGCCAAGGAAAAGAATCTTACTTTTTCCGAATACGCATTTAGAGGGGTTGAGTAAAATGCCGTATTTCTGGAGTCGTTTGAAGAGTATGCGTAAATGCTTCTTGTGTTGATCCTCGTTCTCGGATGCGATGAGGATGTCGTCGATATACGCATAGCAAAAATCCAAGTCGCTCGTGATTTCGTAAATAAAGCGTTGGAACGTTTGTGCGGCATTGCGTAACCCGAACGGCATGAAAAGATATTCGAAGAGTCCGAATGGAGTTGTTATGGCCGTTTTTGGAATATCATCCGGGTTAACGGGTATCTGATTGTATGCTCGCACCAGATCTAATGTCGAGAAGATCTTCTTTCCGTGCAAGTTTTGCGAGAAGTCTTTGATATGAGGGACCGGGTATTGATCCGGTTCTGTTCTAGCGTTAACTCCCCTGTAATCTCCGCAAGATCTCCAGGAGTCTCCTTTCTTCGGCACCATATGTAATGGTGATGACCATGGGCTTTTCGATACTCGAATGATCCCTTCTTGTAGCAAGAGATCGAATTCAGCCTTGGCCGCCTTGAGTTTGTCAGGGGCTAAACGACGAGGACAGCATGCCACTGGTGGGCCATCCGTGGTTTTGATGTGGTGAAGCGTGTTGTGTTTTACCGTATGCCTCTTGGCAGTAGCCTTTATGATATCAGGAAATTCTGCCAAGATCTTGTGGTATTCGTCTTCGATGGCCAACACTCTGATTGATTCCACAACCCCTTTTTCTGATGTGCCTCTCTTGCGCAAGTGCGTTTTACCATCGAGCAGAGTACCTTTCTGTAGGTCTGGAAGGAGATGGTAATGGGCGAGAAAATCTGCCCCGATGATGGGCTGTGTGACGTTGGCGATGATGAAACGCCATGGAAATGCGCGTCGTAACCCAAGTTCCGGCTGAAGTGTAATCGTGCCGTACGTGGCGATTGTCGAGCCGTTTGCTGCAAAGAGTTCGTAAGATGTCGGCGTGGTGCGTCCTGCTACCATAGAGTGAGGGTACATGCTTACGTCTGATCCTGTGTCTATCAGGAATCGTTTCTTTGGATCTTGGCACGTAACGATTAGGCGGCGAGGGCTTGGGGCGAGTCGGCTAGCCGCCATTAGTGACTGCCCTGGCCTTTTTCCGATGTATAAGTACATGGTTGTGTGCACTTCTTTGCTTTCTTACCAAATCGATTGTGGTAGTAGCAGTGCTTGTCATTTATGTCGTCTTTCTCTTCCTTGGTCTTACCGCGGTTGCGGCTTCGACTACGGCTTCGACTGCGACTTCGGCTTCGGCCTTTGTCATGGTCGCGTTGCCTCGACTTGTCTCTCGAGAGGCGTGCAGTGAGTAAGGCCACTTGTTTGGTCAGAGCCTGGATTTTCGCTTCCAGTGACTCTTTAGTTGCAGGCGTAGCTGTTGCAGCTACTACGGCCTTACTTGTAATCTCGTGGATGCGATCGGCCTGTTCGGCTACGCTGTTGAGCGGATCTTCTGTCCGGGTAGCGAGAACCATCTGCATTTGAGTAGGAAGGCGTCCTAGCCAAAGTGTCCGTAGAAGAGAGTCGGGTACGTTCTCACCCGCTAAAGTGCGGAGGTGTCGTAAGAATTGAGATGGCTTGCGATCTCCTAATTCCTCGAGCTCCAGGAGTTGACGTGTCCGTTGTTGCTGAGAGACGGACATACGTTGAATGAGTGCTCTTTTTACAGTCTCATATTTGTCGTTCTCTGGAGGCTGTTTAACTACGTCTTTGATCTCTTTGATCTGACGAGAGTCTAACTGAGACAGAGCGTACGAGTATTTCGTTGAGTCTTGTGTGATGCCGCCGAGCGTGAATTGTCCTTCTAGTTGTGCGAACCATAGCTCGGGTTCATCTGTCCAAAACGGAGGTATACGTACCGCGACTTTGCTGACGCTTTCCTCGATGATCTGTATGCTTTTATCCATCACTTTGCCTCCTTTGCGATCACGTCGGGGTCACCAATTTCTATGGGCGCTCCTACTTTTATGTATCGGTATTCTACCTTATTCTAACTTAGTCAGCTACTGCTTAATCTATGGTGCGTGAGTAGGAGTTGGCCCAAGATTTGTGAATCGCAAGAAGGTAGTGAAGGAATGTGACACGAGCTTTATGTTTTAACATATATACATATATTTACAATATTTACATATATACTTATGTTAGTGTGTACGGCGTGGCTTAACGAGAGTACCTCTCCGGTACTTGGTCTGAGTGGTGACGTCGATCTGCGACCTTCGCGGGCTCGTCTGCGTAGCTACGGAATGTACCGTGGTCCCAGTGGTCAGGTCCTGCGTAGGAGACTTGCTCCTTGTTCCGGCGTCTCGCGCCTCCGTTGGGCGACCAAGCGCCGTTGGTTGGCTGGCAGGCGACTCGCGCCGTGTGCCGGCGTCTCGCGCCTCCGTTGGGCGACCAAGCGCCGTTGGTTGGTTGGCGGGCGACTCGCGCCGTGTGCCGGCGTCTCGCGCCTCCGTTGGGCGACCAAGCGCCGTTGGTTGGTTGGCAGGCGACTCGCGCCGTGTGCCGGCGTCTCGCGCCTCCGTTGGGCGACCAAGCGCCTATGTTCGTCGGTGAGCTTTTGTGTGTGCTAACGCACCTCACGCACTACTGCCGACGGGCAATTGCTTGCCCCAATAAGAGATTTGTAAGATCTGTCAGGCCCCGTAGGGGGTCCCTTTACATAGCGGTCGAGACGAAACTTAGAACTCGAGAAGATGCCCCGGCGATGCGACGCCTAGCGGCGTCGCCGCGAACTGCCGGTAATGCAGATACCGCGCGGGCGTGTACTATTGGTGGCGCGTACCGCCACATCACCCCCTTCGTTGTGTTGAAGTTGGGATTTGAAATCGTACAGTTTTTTGTGACACTCTTTATTTCCTTCCTGGGCATACTCGCCCTCTATCTATGTACACGCAGGCGCATAGTCGTCGCAAAGAGCGGAAGAGTACGAAAACCCTATTACTCAACACGCTCACTGTTTGAGTACTCGTTGAAGCTTTGTAATCCTAGACTATCTCATAGGTTGTTAAATCTCTCTCTCGGCACAGCCTTCGTAAAAATATCAGCCTTTTGGCTTTCGGAAGGAATATACTTGACTATGATTTCCTGACTAGCCTCTTTCTCGCGAATGAAATGAAATCTTACGTCTGTATGCTTGGTTCTTTTATGGAACTCAGGGTTCTTAGCTAACCTAATCGCGCTTTGGTTGTCGACATACAACACCGTAGCTTTATCACAGCTCGCGCCCAAGTCTTTCAACAGGTTTCGTAGCCAAATATTTTCCTTCGCCGCTGCCGCTGCAGCAACATACTCCGATTCGGTAGTACTAAGCGTTACCATTCTCTGTCTCTGACTCGACTACGTGACTAGACTGTTCGCGAAGTTAAACGCGTAACCCGTAGTCGAACGACGCGTTTCGGGATCGCCCGCGTAATTCGCGTCGCAATAATCCACGAGGTTTAACTCTTTTCCCCCGCTACTGTATATTATTCCCCGATCTCTACTTCCATTCAAATATGCGAAGATTCGCTTCACGGCCCTCCAATGCGTCTCGTTATGTTTGTTCAAAAATTTCGCGACCGTATTGATCGCATACGCGATGTCAGGGCGAGACACCACTGACAAAAAACATAAGCGAACCGACTGCCTCTCGATAAGGTGACTTATTCTCGACCTCTTTCTCGTTTTCCACCGGTTCTAGAACCGCATAAGGATCGGCAGGAACGCTCACTGCCTTCGTTTCGGCCATTCTGAATTTCTCGAGTATTTTCTCTACGTAGTCGCTTTGATGAATCATCATCGACCTTTCCCCTCTATTTCTCGCGATCTGAAGTCCCACAAATCTACTCGCATCCCCGACCGTTATCTCGAACGCTTCCTTTAGATACTCGACTACTTTTTCAATCACTCTCGACGATTTACAGGCTATTAGTCCATCGTCGACAAACAACGCCAAGTACACGGTTTCACGCTCGATTATGCCTGCGTACACACACGGATCCGCGTCGGATTGCACTAGATCTAACTTTCGTGTAAAATCATTGAATTTAGCATTCCAACAGCGCGGCGCTTGTTTTAGACCGTACAGCGATTTATTTAATCGACACACAGCAGTCGCACTATTACTTTCGACGATCAGTCCTTCCGGTATCTTTATGAAGATCTTCTCTTCCAGTTCGCCGTGCAGGAACGCTGTGCATACATCGAACTGCAACAGCTCGAGATCGTCCTGTGCCACTAGAGCTAGAAACATCCTCAGCGAGTCGTATCGTATAACCGGAACGAACGTCTCTTCACAGTCGATACCTTGCTATTGGCGAAAACCTCTCGCGCACAGTCTCGCTTTGTATCTTGGTCTGTCACTTGTTTTCCCGTGCACGATCTTGAAGACCCATTTCGAGTCGATGATTTTCATGTCTTCTCTCTTCTTCACCACTGTCCACGTATTGTTTTTCTCATGAGCTTGAAACTCGTTCTCGATAGCGCTAATCCATTTCTCGCTATCTGGTCCATTGACAGCTTCGTGATACGTATCCGGCGGCTTGTACTCGCTGAAGTCGATTTCTGCGAGATATCTATCTGGCTCTTTCAGTAGTGCACGATTTCGCAGTCTACGCCATTCGACTCCTGGAGTCTCCACCGATCCTTGTCGAATCGGCTCTGTTACTTCCCGTCTCGCCTGTTCGTGTCTCTGCCCCCATCTTCTTCGTTGTCATCATCGTTAATTTCGATAACATCTTCTTCTCGCGTGCCTTGAGCCGTACTTGGTAAACTGAGCTCTCTTACGCTCGATGCTACACCACTCGACTCTTGCAAACTCGATTGTTCGTCAAACACGACATCTCTCGACACGCTCACTCTCCTTTTCTCCGGATCGTAGAGCCGATAATTTGAAGACTCTCCCTGGTATCCCACCAGTATCATCTTCTTCGCTTTGTCGTCGAGTTTCCTGCGAAATTGCTTTGGCACATGCGCATACGCCGTCGATCCGAAGACTCGCACATGCTCAAGATCCGGTTTCCTGTTCGTCCAAGCTTCGTACGCCGTCTTTAGATTTTTCCTGCTCGAGTGCGTTGTGCGGTTCAGCACGTAGACTGCTGTACTTACTGCTTCTGCCCATAGATTCTTCGGCAGGTACTTAGCTCGGAGCATCGTCCTTGCACACTCAAAAATAGTCCGGTTTGTCCTCTCCGCCTTTCCGTTTTGCTGCGGTGTGTGAGGCGCGGTGTTATCCATGACGATACCTCTTTCCGCGAGATACTCTGTCATCTTTGTATTTTTATATTCGCCGCCATTGTCTGAACGCACGACCTTTATCGGCCTCCCGAATTTGTTTGAAACCATTTTCTCGTACATTTTGAATTTCTCAAGCACTTCGTCTTTGTGACGCACAAAATAAACGTAACAAAAACCCGACGCGTCGTCTATAAATGTCACGTAAAATTTTGCGCCTCCCAGGGATTCAACCTGTATCGGTCCACAAACGTCAGTATGCACGCACTCTCCCGGCTCGCTGCTTCTCTTGCCCGGTCTCTCCCGAAACGGCTGTCTGTGGGATTTCCCGAGTTGACACGGCTCGCACACGAACTTCTCGGTGTTTTTCAGTTTCACCCCTTCGACGAGGCTACCGCGTACCATGTCGCACAGTGCTCGAGCTCCCACGTGGCCGAGACGCTCGTGCCACACTCTGAGATCAACCGACGAGATATTTACTTCACTCTTTTCACCCGGCTTTATTACCCGAAACAGCATCCGGTAGAGCTCGTTGCCCTGTTTTGCCCCGAACGCCATAACTCGATTGTCTCGCGTGACCATTACTTGCTGCTTGCTGAATTTCACGTTGTACCCCTTTTTGGTACACATACCGACCGAGAATAAATTTTTCCGGAGACTCGGCACATACAGCACGCCTTCGATGTGTGAATCGCACCACCGGCCGTCGACGAACTTCGTGATACATATCACCCCTTCGCCCTTCACCTCGCATTGTCCATTGTTCCCGAGCACGACAGCTCCACCACTGCTCGAGGTGAATTCATCGAACCACTCGCGCCTGTAGATGTGTCTCGACGCTCCACTGTCGGTCAGCCACACATCCTTTTTGTCGGCCGCCAACACTTGTTCGATTACCTCACTTAAGGGACCGTTGCTTCTCTTTCGTACTTCCGGTCGTCCACGCGCTTCGTTGCTCGAGGCCACAAACGCGTAATCACGCGATTTACTTCCATCGCGCTCACTTCGATTTTTCTTTTTCGATGGACAAGCGCGCGCGAAATGCCCCTTTTCTTTGCACTTGTAGCACTCCACTGTTTTCTTCGAACGCCTGTTCTTGTTTCCGTCCTTTTTGTTCTTTCCAGCACTGTTTTTCATCACAGCCAACGCTTCTGCGGCGTCATCTCCCTTTTCCAATCGAGCTTCCTCACGGATGAGTCGCTCAGTCAAATTATCGACTGTTTGTCTCGTTTCCTTCATATTATCCCATACCGTACGAAACGCACTGTATTTCGGCGCTAGACTGGCTAGAATTTTTGTCATCACAGTGGTATCATCCACTGCTCCACCGAGATCACGCAGCTGCTGCGCCATATTTTTTACTTTGGCCACGTGATGCACCATCGAGTCTCCCGGCTCCATCCTGTACTCATGGAATTTCTGCATTAAATACAGCTTGTTCGATGCTGATTTCTGCTCATGTACTGCGCACAGAGCATCCCACATCTGCTTGGCTGTAGTGCACGTTACCAGCAGCTGTAATTGAGCCCTCTCAACCGACGTCGAGATCAGCACTATCGCCTTCGCATTTTCCTTTTTCCAGGTCGCCCTGACTGCAGGCGCCGCATTTTCTGTCACCACATTTGTCCCATCGACGACTTCGTCCACGCCTGCCGCGACGAACACCGCTCTCATCTCGAATTTCCACGTGAGAAAGTTTGTGCCGTCGAGCTTCTCGACGTGTCTCGATGTCACTTCCGACGTCATTTTTGTCGAACACACCAGTTGCTTTTCACAAAGTCACGATGGTTGCCACGCGGTCGCACCGTCACGCGAACTCGCGTCTTCCCGATCGCACTTCTCGCTCTCTCGTTTATTTTTCCGCAGCCAGAATGGCTGGGCCCATAACCTTTTGGCACAGTTATTCTGTATGTAATAGGTAACGTTTCGAGGAGACGAGGATGTATTTGGATTTCAAATAAAAGCTCTAGTTAACACAAGTATTCTTTATTTAACGAAAAACGTGGTAGTAAAGTATGCGGATGGCAATCGACTGACGCGACTTCCTGTGGCGGCGCGCGCGGCGCTTTATTTCCTTTCTGGGCATACTCGCCCTCTATCTATGTACACGCAGGCGCATAGTCGTCACAAAGAGCGGAAGAGTACGAAAACCCTATTACTCAACATCATGTGCTTCCTGGTTGCAAATCACTATGGATTACCATGGGATGACGGAAACGTGCCGTACAGCATGGTAAAACGTCTAATTACGTCAGCCGTGCTTGGTACAGAAGAGGATGACGAGACGCTGACTCTCGTGTACGTCAAGGGATGCCAGAAACAAGAATGGCTGGTGGATCTGCTTGAGAATTATGCGAAAGAAAACCTGATCATCGAGACTTTGAATGCGGATTACGAAGATATCGAATCTTTAAATAATCTAGATGTTACTAACACTATGCGATGCGGAAAACATGTTAAGAATTGCGCATTACAAAATGTATTAAAATTATTTAACTGGTGGTCGCGACGCCAGAAAAAATTGCGATCTTTTTAAAAAATAAATTATATATAATGTTTACAATGCGTTATTTTCTTTTTCCCTTTTCCCATTAGTCGTTAGTAGTTGATACATGTTCGAAAGATGTTAGCGTGCTTTTTAACGTTGTCCGAGTGCCTCCTCCTCTCTCCTAATTTCCCCCACCACATCATAATTTTGAAGCAGCGCTGACATTGGCGCTTGAAAATTCGAGGCTTCCCCACTTCCCTTTCTCTCTTACGTGTGGAGAGAAAAGTTTTCGAGAAAAGTTATCTCATACTATTGTTATGTCCTGTGGACTTAGCGATTTCCTTCTTTCATAAAAACCTTTCGTAAGATGTTTTTCCAACAGAATTATTTTTGGGATGACGAGAACCGAATAATATTTGTCGATCGGCGGGCAGGTTACTGATGATAATGAATCACCATTATCTCCGACATCAAAATCAACAAATAAGTATATTAATTGTGAAACCTGCGCCGCCGGTCAATAGCCGGTCAAGCCGTCATATACATTCCCAAAGAAAATTCGTGAAAAACACTTGACGCTAGACAATAACAGATAAAGACGAGACAATAGAAATTTCGAAATCTAGCGTCTCGATCCGTGAGAAAAACATGTTTTTCAATCGATGACTAACAAGAGTCATCATCGGAAAAACAAGTCACCCACCAAAAGGTTGAGACATATTCCTTGATAACCCATCCCTAAAAATCATATATAAACCGCGACAGCGGGACACCGAATCATTCCGAAATTCTAGACAGTTGAGTCCGCGTGTAACGGGATTCATAATATAATCGCTTCTGGTCTCGACCCGCGCCGTCAACTTTATCGTTATTATAACCGTTATTCTGTGCGCGTCAATATCCCGTCACAGGACCGATCCGAACCAAGGCTCCAGAAGAATCGACAATCCAGCATCACCGCCGCAATTACTGGCCCGGAGACGTTTTACATCCCGAGATCACCGCCAGCAACAGTGTTGTAACGGGATCAAGAATTCGAGATGTGTCTCTTTGTAATAGCGTCTTCATTCTCGACTTCGTTATAGATCGGTTACCATGTCAGATCTGGCTAACCGGGGGAAAACGCGGGAGACCCGGTAATGCCGCTCTAAAAGTCTGGCTGTTCGATATAGTGGAGTCGCAATAGGATCAGGCAGGTGTGATCAAGTCATCTAGACAAATTTAAGGGGCTACATCTACCTAGAGGCCCGAAAAATAGGTCAAAATTCAGAAATTTTTTTTTCAGAAACGGTTAGTGGGAATGAAACGAATTTTTTTGTACTTATAGATACATGTTTTGAGAGCTTCAAAAAAAATTTTTATTAAAAAATGTTTAAAAACAAAAAAGTTATGGCCGCCGGCAGATGATGAGTTTTTTTTCGACACGTTCGGCGGTGGACACTGTCCAGTTGAAACGGTCGATCTGAAATAAAAAAACCAAAGGGGTTATTCAAGTTAACAATAAAGACGAGTCGTTGACGATCGCCGATTTTTAAAATCGATTTTTTAAACAAAATGGCAACGAACTGAAACTCAGGTATGGAAAATCTGTGAGAAAATGTCGTCATTTTTATGTAATTATTAAAAAATAAAGATCGATTTAAAAAAAAGTAAGATCGTCAACGACCTCTAAATGTTTCTCAGCGTATTTTGTGTAAATTTCAAAACGATCCATCGAGCGGTTTTCCAGATATGATGTCCACCGGCCTCGAAAACAGTGTTTTGAGAAAAACGCGTTTAAAGTTTCAAGTATGGTTCTACTATTGTTAAGTGAAGAATTTTTAACTTTACCTCTAGTCGTCAATTCCAGGACCATATAGAGTACCCTTAGCAGCAATTGCAGCTTCATGGGAAGAGGATTGTTTTTGTCTGCGGGCAATTCTCCCTTCGCGCGTCGCCTCCTGTACTCAAATTTCAGCTAAATTGATGCGCGCTCGGTCTTGGTTCTCCCAGTATGTAGCGCAATTTCGGCCAACATCGATATTCAATGCTTGCATCTTCAGTAAATATGTAGTAGCACCTTCGTTGAAAGTGCATGCGGCAATATTTGCAGCAATTTTAACAATCGATGCACTGCTGTTCTGGATTTTCGGAGCCACTCGTGACACAGGTGAGGTCGCTCCCCTAGGCCCCTAAAAAAGACTCTTTTGCCATGAGCAACAATACACAATGAAGATTGAGAGGACAACTGAAACCCAAAATACCGCTAGAGCGATATTTTCCATGCGCGCCACGTCAGGTAGCGGAGCTCGAACGCTCGAACGCTCGAACCTGTTTTCTTCGGAATTCTATAACTTCGTCAATTTTACAGATATCGATGTAAAATTTTCAGGATATATTCTCAACACTTGAAACTTTTAGAAAATGCAATTAAAAAAATGCAAAAAAAAATTTCTAGGTAGATGTGGCCCCTTAATCAAAAAACAACATTACATTCTTCAACTTCTCTGTACATTGAATCCCTGGATCTCTTAGGCAGTGCCTGAAAGGCGCCTTCTCAAAATCAAAGTGCTGAAGGCACTGTTCAAGATTTAAGTCTGATTGGTGGATGGCTTTATTTACAAAGGGCTTGGCGGGCTCCTGTCTCTTCGCGTGCCGCTCCTGCGGCACTGGCGTGACAGGAATGCAGTGGTCTCTGAGGGCCCGGCCTCTCCTTGTGCCGCTCCTGCGGCACTGGCTGGTAAGGAGGGGGCTTCTCGATAGGCCCTGGCCTCTTCACGTGCCGTTCCCGTGGCACTGGTCGGCTGGGAGGAGGCTTCCTCCACCGTTGGTTCCTCGGCCTTGTCCGGCACCGTTGTCCCCGAGAACCCGTGGTCAAAAAGTCAGCGGAGGAGAAGTCGCTCGACGCTGGCTTGCGGTGAGGCGGAGGAGATGAGGTCTCACTCGACGCTAGAGCGGAGGAAATGAGATCTCACTCAACGCTCGATTAGTTCGTTTCACTCAACGCGGTCCTCGACACAAGAATTGTGGAGAACTATGACAGGATTCGATTACAGGGCGTCGCACGGCCCGCCTTATATTGCCGCATGGTCGTACTTTAAGTACGAGTAAAGGTACGTGGGCCGGCGACGCTCTGCGGCAGATCGCGGCACCTGATAAGCGCGGGTTGGCCGGGCGCGCTAGGCGTACGTTCGGCTTCCCGAACACTGGCATAGCGCCATCTATCTACTAGGGGAATCGAGTATAGAATTTGCGCGGCTTATATGAACTAATAATCACAATAATTCTCCCACGCTAAAAGGAAAAATAGTAAAGAAAATAAAAGGCAAATAATTGAACGAAATTATTTAACTCAGAACGTAATCACGTAAATGTGAAGGTAATCGATGCGGACGTTGTGATCGCCTAATACCATTTGGTGGAGGATCCGGTATTGTTATTGTTTGGTCTTCAGGTGCGTTTCCAGGGGTATCTTCGCGTGATGTAGTGTCTTTGGAGCAGTCCCCGGGAATTCCATGTAGTGACCCAAATCGTTAGACAAGCTTCTTTCTGGATTTACTTCTTCTTCTCCTCCTTTGGTGTCAGGTGAAAGTCTGACTGCCTTTTTCTTCACTTCTGTATTACGTAGCTGATCAATATGTCTCTTGCAAATATACCCATCGTCAAGCTTGATGAGGTAATGGAGCTGCCCAAACGTTTTGATAATTGTACCAAACTTCCATGCAGGTTTTAAGTTCGTGTAGTATCGTGCCTGTACCCTCTCTCCCACCGATAAACTGCGGGTACCAGGAATTTTCTGATGGTCATAACATTCTTGAGTGGTTTGAGAGCATCTAATTTAATACGAATGGTACGGTGGAGATAAAGTTCCGCTGGAGATTTCCCGCATGCGAGTGGCGTGACTCTGTATCTAAATAGAATTTCCCGGACCTTTTGATTTATTATAAGAGGTTCATTTCGCATTGATTTAAGGCGCTGCTTCAGTGTCTGGATGTTCCTTTCGGCGAGTCCGTTTGTGGCAGGATGTCCTGGGGCGGGAGCGTCCCGTTTGACCACGTTAACATTGACCACGGTCCCGATTGACCACGTTGATATTGACCACGTTGCAATTGACCACGTTGCGATTGACCACGTTGTGATTGACCACGGTCCCGATTGACCACCGTCCCGATTGACCACGGTCCCGATTGACCACCGTCCCGATTGACCACGGTCCCTATTGATCACCGTCCCGATTGACCACGGTCCCGATTGACCACCATCCCAATTGACCACGGTCTCGATTGACCACGGTCTCGATTGACCACGGTCCCGATTGACCACCGTCCCGATTGACCACGGTCCCGATTGACCACCGTTCCGATTGATCACGGTCCCGATTGACCACGTTGAAATTGACCACGTTGCGATTGACCACGTTGCGATTGACCACGTTGTGATTGACCACGGTCCCGATTGACCACCGTCCCGATTGACCACAGTCCCTATTGACCACCGTCCCGATTGACCACGGTCTCGATTGACCACGGTCCCGATTGACCACCGTCCCGATTGACCACCGTCCCGATTGACCACGTTAAAATTGATCACGTTGCGATTGACTACGTTGATATTAACCATGTTGTGATAGACCACAGTTTCGATTGACCACGGTCCCGATTGACCACGATCTCGAATAATTTATAAAGTGAGGCTCACGTGCATGGAGGGGGGGTGCAGGGGGGGCGAAGCCCCCCCCGCTCACGCATAAAGCGAAATACATCTCCTACCCGGGCACGCCGAAGGCGTGTCCATGGGGGGGGGTGCGGGGGGGGGGCGGGAGCCCCCCCCCGCCCACACATGCTCTGGGAAAGATGTTTTGATGCACTTTATGTTGTCGGCCGTTGACGCCGACCTTACAGGGCTGGCTCTAGGAACCTGGTAGACGTGATTCCGGGTCTTGTTCTCGGGGAAGGTGTCTACGTACTAATTTCGCTTTCCCGAATAGTGGGTTTGACGCCGACCCCATTTTAGCGTGTACTAGGTGTCTGTCAACGCGTACATTATACTTCGTCTTGAAGAAGACGTCTGCGTGCCGAATTCTCCTATCGTCGATGCTACATTGACGCCGACCTGACTACAGTGTTTACTAGGTGTCAGATAACCAATTGAGCCGACTTCTCCTCGTGGAAGACGTCGGGATTTCGTTTTCCTTAACGCGTACTCGGATTCTGATATATTATATAGGATCAATGGGGACCGTGGTCAATCGGGAACGTGGTCAATCGGAACGATGGTCAATCGGGACCGTGGTCAATCGAGACCGTGGTCAATCGGGACCGTGGTCAATTGGGACGGTGGTCAATCGGGACCGTGGTCAATCGGGACGGTGGTCAATCGGGACCGTGGTCAATCGGGACCGTGGTCAATCACAACGTGGTCAATATCAACGTGGTCAATCGCAACGTGGTCAATTTCAACGTGGTCAATCGGGACCGTGGTCAATCGGAACGGTGGTCAATCGGGACCGTGGTCAATCGGGACGGTGGTCAATCGGGACCGTGGTCAATCGAGACCGTGGTCAATCGGGATCGTGGTCAATTGGGACGGTGGTCAATCGGGACCGTGGTCAATCGGGACCGTGGTCAATCGGGACGGTGGTCAATAGGGACCGTGGTCAATCGAGACCGTGGTCAATCGGGACGGTGGTCAATCGGGACCGTGGTCAATCGGACACGTGGTCAATATCAACGTGGTCAATCGCAACGTGGTCAATTTCAACGTGGTCAATCGGGACCGTGGTCAATATTAACGTGGTCAAACGGGTGCCACTCCCTGGGGCTATTAACTTCTGGAAGATACCGCTTTCTTGGCAAAATTGTTTGAATGTTTCACTGACAAATATTGTTGCGTTATCAGAAACTATAACTTTAGGAAATCCATGGGTTGAGAAGATGTCTTTTAATAGTTCGATGGTCTTCCCTGATGTTGGGGCATCTTTGACGATTCGAATTTCAGCCCGCCTGGAACGAGTATCCATTACAATTAAAAAATAATTATTTTCGAATGGACCTGCGTAATCTATATGAATATGATTCCAATTAGATGTCGGTTCTTCCCAGTAGTGTAACGGGGCTTTAGCGGGGCTGGTTCTTATTTCTGCACAATTTTGACAGGATTTCACTATCCGTTCGATGTCTCGATTAATTCCTTTCCAAATACAGTAGCGCTGTGCAAATTGTTTCATTTTTGTAATACCAACATGCGTTTTGTGTAATTCTCCGAGAACTGTTGGCTGTAGTGTTTTAGGAATAACTACCCGTTGACCCTTAAACAATATTCCTGCTTCAAGCGTATATTCGCAGATATCAGTAGGTTCATTATTAAGTAAGTTTTTCTTGATTTTTTGAGAGGACTTCATCCTTGTCGGTTTCTTGAGCAATATTCTTAGCAGTAATTTTTTCAGACGAAATCTAAAAAATAGTTGAATAGCAGAGTTGGTAAACTTCTTCATTGATGGCAATATCAGTCGAATAATACTGTCGATCTATTGGAGTTCTGGATAAACAATCTATGTTGACATTTTCAGATCCTTTTTTATATTTAACTTCATAATCGCATTTAAAGTACTTTTTAACTCGACTGTGACTGGCAATATATAACGTCTTTCCGATATGAACATTGAAAAAACTGTGAGCCAACTTGGTTTGTCGGATTCACACAGCACTTTTCCGGATCAATCATCGAGACATTATTAATTTCGACCTGGAACCTCCCGTATACCGTGCGGGTGTCGTGCCAGTTAGACACCCGCACGGTATACGGGAGATTCCAGGTTCAAACCCTGGCTGGGGTGATATTTTTTCGCAATAAAAATTCAAACTATTTAATATAGAAAATTACATCAACTGACCAAAACCCATGGTCGAAATTAATAATGTCTCGATGATTGATCCGGAAAAGTGCTGTGTGAATCCGACAAACCAAGTTGGCTCACAGTTTTTTCAATGTTTATATCCGAAAGAAGTTATATATTGCCAGTCACAGTCGAGTTAAAAAGTACTTTAATTGTTATTCTATACTGGCAGAAGAAATTTATTATTCTGTTCATAATCGCATCCTGATAGAAATGATGCATAACGAAGTAATCGAGCTGAAGTCATCGCTGGTAGTTTGTTATTCTGATGGAAGATTCTAGTGAGGGGTCAATTATCAGTCACCAGTTTGAACTTCCGGCTAAACACGTACATGAAGAAATGGTTGACTGCAAACACGATTGCAAGAACTTCGCGGTCAAGTTGGCTATAATTCCTTTCCGCTGGTGTTAGCGATCTAGATGCAAATACAATCGGTTTTTCAATGCCATTGATAATATGTGACAGAACTTCTGCGATGCCTGTAGGGCTAGCATCACATGACACAACTAATGGAAGCTCTGGATTATACGGCGTTAATACTCGATCATTTAAGAGTTCATTCTTAAGTTTTAGCCATGCATTTTCACAAGTATTCGTCCATCTAAATTTTGAATCCTTTTGCAGTAATTTCCTTAATGGATGTGTAATTGTTGATACGTTTGGAATAAATCTTGAATAGTACGTGACCATACCTAGGAAGCGGCGTACTCCATCAATGTCGGATGGTCTTGGCATGTTGACGATGGCTTCGACTTTCTTCGGAGACTTTGAAATTTTGTTGAATCCAATGGTATGTCCAAGATATTCGATTTCTTGTTGGAAAAATAAACATTTTTTTCGATTAAGATTTGTCGATTAAGTCATATTCCTTTAGGCGTTGTAGACAGGCATATAAGTTTTGTTGACATTCTTCTTTGTTGGCTCCATGGACAATAACGTCATCAAAATATCTCTTCGTTTTTCTGAGACCGGCCAGAACTTGCTCCATGAATTGATCGAATTCTGCGGGGGCCAAATGACATTCTGTTCATCCTATATGTGCCCCGATGTGTCGTAATAGTCTGGATTTTCCTACTCTCTTCGTCGACCTGTAAATGCAGATAAGCTTTGTGTAAATCGAGACGACAGAAATAACGTGATCCTCGGAGGCTGTTGAATATTTCGTCGGGTCGTTGAATTGGATGATTATTAGACATTATTCTCTGGTTAACACCAATTTTATAGTCTACGCATAAATGAACGCCACCGTCAGTCTTGGAAATGACTACTAGGGGTGATCCCCAATCACTTAAAGCTACTTTTGTTATAATGTTAGCTGCTTCGAGATTGTCAAGTTCTTTTTCGACTTTTTCCCGTAATGCGTAGGGTACTTCCCTTTCCTTGTGGAAAACAGGCTTTGTTCCTTCCCGTAATTGGAGTGAAACTTTATAATCTGGTACACAGCCTATCCTTTCTTCAAAAATTTCCGGAAATTGATTAATGATATCTTCGATGTTGTTGATTGTTTGAATTTAAGGCTTATCGATGCTAGTTATTACTTCTTCTTTATCGATTTCCTGGAGATTGATACTTAGATGGCGAATCCACGTTCGTCCTAGGAGCGGTGACAGCTTATCCGGAACAATGTACATTTTCTCACGTGATACTTTATCCTTATACCGAATACTTCGACTTCAATTTCTCCATCTGGAAGGAATACGTTCTGTGTATATGATCGGAAGGCAATATTTGATTTTTGAGGTTTAATATTTAAATTAAGCTTTTCTCAAATTCTTTTCGTGGAAGTAACGTAAATCCTGCTCCGGAGTCGACTTCAAAAACTTGTGGACGTCCTTCAATAGCAACTGTTGCAAAATATTTCTTGGAATTACTGGACTCTGTACGTTGGCTTTCGAAGATGTCAACAATGTGGTTGATTCCATAGGTTGATACATCATTAGTTGATTCCGTATTATCTATAGCTTTATTTGTATTACTACTAAGGAGTGAACGTATGCATACTTTAGAAAGATAACCGGTTTTATCACATGCAGTACATTTTAGAGACGATTTATTTATTCGACAATTCCTTGCAATGTGATTATTGTTTCCACAGCGTAGACATAGTCCTTCAATGCCAAGTTGCCTGTAATCAATTTCTGATTTAGATCTGGGTCCATAATTCCTTTGCCTATAGGGACTTTTTGAATAGTTCCTTTGATTCGATGTCGTGTTATCACGTCTAGACTTTCGTTGTTGCTTGCTACTTTATTAACATCTTCAGAGCGGTTTGGTAAATTTGAAGACAGTTGATTCTTTGCCAGTTCACGACTGTCGATTTTTGAAGCTTCTAATGCAAGGGTTTTTTCTACGATATCTTTGAATGTAGAGGTATCAGATTGAAGCAACTGTTCACGGATGACATTATCCCTTATACCTCGAGCTGATAAATTGAGCACGTATAGCCTTCCTATAGCCTAGAGCCTTCCTATTCCCCGGTTCCTTCCCCGGAACTCGAGGATCCCCGCCAGAGCCCTTTTCTAAACTCTTATTCCCCGCTTCCATTTGAATATCCGGAAGAACCGTACCATAGGACACCCTCCCCCGCTATCTCCACATCAACCATCGAGATTCTCGACGGTCGATCACCTTCCCCCGCGCTCTCCAGTTCCAGCGTAGAAATCGTGTACGAATCGATTTCTTTAGATTAGATAAAGAAAACCTTTAAACTAATGTAACTTTAAGCGCAATAGTTCTTCAATATGTACGTACATTACACTATTTAATTTCTCTTTTCTTTCCTTTTCATGTAATTTTTCCATTAATAACGATTCTGTAATAATCCGAGCAGGATGTCAAGTTTAATTTAGATTCTTTTCCCTCGAAATCCTGCTCGATGACCTCCGTACCATTGTAACACCCGCGCCTTTCCCACACACATACACCTCTTACACATACACATGCATATATAATGATTTGCCTACTTCTCTGTTGTAATTATACTCCGCTTAATTCTATTAGATCTTTTCTTTTATAATAAATGTTTAAATGCCTTCATTACTAATAAATGTATATTAATTGTAAAAGGAATACCATTTATTTCTTAGAATAAGACCTCGCCCTCAGCTCCCTTGCTCTCTCCGAAATCGCACACGGTTCGATCCCTGGTTATATGGATTAATTTCCTTGATAAAAAAAAAGGACCACGAATGTACGAAACTCACAGTAGGCGTAATAGCGTCCCTTCTGGACGTTGACCCACGATTGGAGTTTCCCGAAACGTGTCAAGGCACGCGCCTTTTCCAGCGTGCACCCGAGATACAATAAGATCTAGTTACGTCTTCCTATCTCCCCTCCTTTAGATAGCCTTTCCCTTGCTATCCGTCAAAACCTAATATTCTACAATTTCCGGGGTTTGACGTAACACCATAAACACCTAGAAAAATCTAGAGTTTTCTAATTTTTCATCTGCTCGCGCCGTCCAATTTTTTCTAAAACGTTGCAAACGAAGTTAACGTTTTAACTAGTGTTACGAAGTCAAAGTCATTCGAGTCTCATCGTTTGAAGCGACAACTTCGTCAGTGAAAAAATATACCTCTTACGGAGAAATAAGAACAATGGCTAGTCACAGTGAAGACGTTAATAATTCTGAGAAGAGGATGTTCACTCGCGATATTCCTGATAAAGGACGCGACTTCGAGGGAAGAAAGAGCAATTTCATATGCTGCTATCGACAACATATGGACTCAACAGCTCCCATACGAAGAGAATTCATGTAGGTTTGCATGTAACAAACGAGGGAGTTTTCG
The DNA here is from genome assembly GCA_035220575.1 of Temnothorax rugatulus. Classification (NCBI taxonomy): domain Eukaryota; kingdom Metazoa; phylum Arthropoda; class Insecta; order Hymenoptera; family Formicidae; genus Temnothorax; species Temnothorax rugatulus. The sequence continues at coordinate 47,878 of JASTWL010000715.1, read as the reverse complement.
TGCCGATGGTCAAATTAACCGGCAACTATGCTGACGGCGTTTATTTCGACGAGAAATCGTGCAGTTTCAAGAGAACATGGGACTCGTAAACGAATATTTAAATGAAGAAACCAAATTGAAGCCGAATTCTATCTCCATTATCCGGGAGATATTGCTGGAGATATTGCCGTCGGGAGATCCGGGAAGAGTTTTCTTTTCTGTATAAGCGTTCGAGTTCCCTGGAAACCTCTAGCAGGGAGATAGGGTTTGGAACGCGAAGAGCACCGCAGTTGCGGCGGTGTCCGGATCTTCCCCTCGGACCTTGAAAATCCAGGAGAGGGTCACGTGGAGGTGTCGCGCCGGTTCATACCCATATCCGCAGCAGGTCTTCAAGGTAAAGAGCCTCTAGTCGATAGACTAATGTAGGTAAAGGAAGTCGGCAAATTGGATCCGTAACTTCGGAATAAGGATTGGCTCTGAGGAGCGGGGCGTGTCGGGCTTGGTCGGGAAGCGGGTTTGGTTGACGTGCCAGGCTTGGGCGAGGTGAACCAAGCCGGCGATATCACTCCGGCAATATCTCCGTCAATTTTATTTCAGCCTACGGAGCAAGATCTATATTGATGGCGTACATGGAAAATGAGGAGAATATACTTCCACCAGGTCGGGTCAAGAAGAGAAACAGACGAGAAGAATTGTTCACCAGCAAAGAAACAAAAAACATATTCAGTGACAATTGTGATGCAAAAGCCTACATTTCTCGGACTGAAAAATATTGCGAAATGCATCGATGCGCATTTGTCGCATTTAAAATCAGTGGCTAATAATGTTAACGATTGTGTGCGTCATCTTATTAAAGAAATAGAGTTAAATTTTCCCAAAAATTATATAGATAAAGATAATGTGAAATTCTCAGAGGAAATTACAACGACATCGAGCGTAATGTACGTATGCAAATAACCGATTTAACTTTCCTCGATATGTATTTTAATATATTGTGCCGTACCTTGAATCTCAGGGTCGGCACTGGGTTCTTTGGATCCGCCGGATGGAAGAAAGGAACACTCGCGAGATTCTTGTTTCAATGATGTTTAATAAAGATATTATTTAACAGAATACAAATATCTTCTTCACTTCACTGCCCTGACTTACGGGCGTACACTAAGTATAATACGTGATGATAAGTTCGGTCGTGCGCGGTTTTACCTCTGATTCTAGACTGCCCGCCCGGTCTGACAATTCGGCGGTATTTGTACCGTCGGATGTCAGCCTGTTGCTAACTCGGGGAGGCTCCCGAGTTGGCGTTGACTTCCCGGTGTCAGCGCTTTGTGCTGACCTTCGTATCAGCGCTTTCGTTCGACCTGGAGTTGAACGCTCCAGGTTCAGGTATCGGTTTGCATCGGATGATCGATCGTCCGATGCAACCGTCAGGTTTTTCGGCGGATGTTCGATTCGACTTTCGCTAGGGTCGGATTACTTATGAATTTATCCTTATTACGTTGTGCGCTCACAACATATAGTATTTTTAGAACTTATTTTGCTGTGTTTTACCGAAATCCGCCGTATAATTTTGTCGAATCGCGGATTGTAAATTTTATAACATTATTTGTTTCGAAACGGCAGGGAATTTTCTTGGAAGGAAGTCTGAGGCTTAGTAAAGCATGAATCTCGGATATTGTAAATCGAGCTTTATTGCATCGTCAGGTACATCGTAGACTTGTCTTTAGGTTGTTGTTAAGATCAGCCTCCTTTCCCGGAGTTTTAGGGGCCCGATCGAGGGGTAACTTCGGGATCACTGGGGCCGGCTTGTCGATCTTCTGCTCCTTGCTCCTCCTCTTCTTCGGCTCTATCTGGGTGCAGAGATGCCAATTTCGAGCCTCTGCCCGCTGCCAGCACGTGTGGAGGGGAGCTCGGCCGGGTTCGGGCGGCTAGAAGAGCGCAGACATATATATCTCCGTCTCTTTCTTCCCCGAGCGGCTCGAGCTGTAGCTATAGCTAACGCCAGCCGCGAGAATCGTGTACATACGTTACCGACTTGGCTCGCGCGTCTCTTCAGATGATAATAAAATATTAATGCGATGATAATACAGATGATAATAAAATATCCCTTCCCATTCTAGGCGCGGGACACTATCGTGTCTCTTCATTATTGTACAATTAAAAGCATAAAGTTAATAAAAATAAAAATAAATTGTTAGTAAAATTTATCAATTAAATAAATTAGTGAAATTATAATTTATTCTGTAAATAGAAGATAAATTAAGTAAAGAAATAAACAGAAAAAGCGTAAATAATAGAAATCCACTCTTGCCCAACATAGGTACGCTTTTTTCTGGAAAATATTCTGTTATTAATTTTAAAAGATGACATACATACACATACACACAATACATATTGTTGTAATAAAAAAATTAAATAATTAAATAATGACTTTAATTTTTTATTATATTTGGTTTATTGTAATAAATTAATAAAGAAAAATGGAAAATTGTAAAATATTTATTTTTCTTAAAATTATTTGATATTTATTTATAAAATGTGTAACATTTATGTTTTATGTCATCAAATCAATATATTATCAATATATCACTTTTTGGTGACGATCAATATATAAAGGATGTTTTATGCTTATAATACTGCAATTTTTATTATCAAATTTTGAAATATGTCATCAGCAATATTTATAATCTATAAATGTATATTTTGGCACAATATAAAAGATCAGTATTCGTATTTTGTCTCTTATTTTAAAATTACTTTAAGTACAATCTTAAGGCTTTAACATAGTCTTTTCATAATAATGTCTGAAAGATATACTTTAGATTATCTTAAAAATAAGAACGGATTATAAATACCGGCCTAAATCACATTTATATAACTTAATTCTATTTCATTATATGATGTTTTAAATTGATCTCTTCAGTCGAATTATTATTTATTAAACCAAAAGTCATTTGTAAGTTAAATGTTTAAAAGACTTTGTTTAAGTTTTTTTGTCGTTACTCGTTTTGGAATGGTATATATTAGAAAAAAATACCAATAATTGTAAAAATATATAAAGTAAAATTTGTAAAATTTAAGATTTGTTTTTTTTTTTTAATATGAAAGTTACTAAACTAAAGTTACTAAAGTTAATAAACACAAAAATATATTTTCAAAGACGGCGTTCGAAAGCTCACTCTTCGTCTCGGTCTAACTGTCCCCCTTCGAAAGAGATGAAGAGTGAGTTTCCGAAACGCATCCAATTTTGGGGACCAGGCATTAATGACACCGTCTGTACATCGATACATACATCTGTACATACATACGATATCATGGATCCTCATCACTATCAACACGGTTGCGTTACCGACCGCTCTGCGATCCGTGTTTTGTTTTATCTGGAATCTATGCTGCGAAGTCGATTCGCATTTGTTTACAGCCACGTAGCATTGCACAGGGAGACGTTTTGTTGCCTTGCTGATCGCCACGTTCTGTAGCTCTTCTCCAGTCTCGCTTTTCACGGTATTTTTCAATATTTCCAATTTCTGTTTCTATTACTTATTTCTATTACTTCTATTCTTTTACTTCTGTTCTTATTTTTTCTTCTTTTTTTTCGTTTACATTTCTGCACTTGTATTTTTCATTTTTCTCTGTCTTTCTTCTTTCTTACAATTCTTTTGCTATTTTATTTCTATCTTCTCTATTCTACTCTTTCTATTATATTTCTTATTCAACATGGAAACATGTGATGAAGTGAAAAAAAGACCGAAGCCAAAGTTTTCACAAGCTTGGCTTAGCGACGATCGCTATAAACTTTGGATACGCCGAGTGTCATCGGATGACACTCTTTTTTATTGCAATATATGCAATAAAAATTTTTCGTGTTCATCACATGTTTCCAGGCATGCGGATTCTGCGTGTCATAAAAACAATATGAAAGAAAATGTTTTGTGTACTAATAATGAAAATGTACAAGATAAAAAAAGACAGTACACAAGAACATTTAGACCACAATGGCTCGATATACCGGAGTTTAAATTATGGTTACGTGAAGCAAATGATCCCAAATCATTCTTTTGCTTAATTTGTGATAGATCAATTTTTGGTGGTCTATCACACATATATCGACACGCAGAATCCGAAATGCACAAAAAAAAAAGTGATATAGAAGCGAACAAATCGAACGAAGATTTAAATACACAAATAATGAAGAGCATTTCACATACGACGAGAAAATAAAAGCAGCAGAGATCCTAGTAACCGCATATATTGCGGAAAATGATCTTCCGTTTCAACAAGCAAATGGACTTGTCAAGCTTTGTCAAAAGATAGGAGAGGAACCTATAGTTTTGAAAAACATGAATTGTGGTCGAACAAAATGCACAAATATCCTTTCGAATGTTTTGTGTCCGGTTGAGGAAAAACGCGTGGTAAAAAATATTCAGAATACGAAATTTTCTGTTTTTATTGACGAAACATCTGATATAACTAATGACAAATGGATGACGTTTCTTGTTCGATATGTTGATCCCGAAACGTTAGATATTCGGTCACAGTTAGTTAAGTTAATTAATATTGATGCCAAAGATTGTAGTGCAGAAAAGTTATTCAATGCATTTAAAAATGAAATGTATAAACTTGAGATACCATTTTCAAATATTATTGCACTAGCATGCGACAATGCGTCTGTTATGACAGGAAAACATTTATCTTTCAAAACCAAACTTGAATCAAAATGCAATAACTTATTAACATTTTCATGTCCTTGCCATTCCGCTGCACTGGCTGCGCACGCTGCATGCGCTAAAATGCCTGATTTCTGTGAAGAATTTCTCAGAAAAATTGCGAGTTATCTCAACAGTAGTCCAAAACGTTTAGCTATTTTTAATGAATTTTGCGAATGTTTTCAGGATAAAAATCACAAAATTTTGAAATTATGCGAAACTCGGTGGCTTTCGCGTTATTCGTGTATTGACAGAGTTCTTGAGTCATGGAATTCACTAAAAAATTTCCTTCATGAAATGGTCGTAATTGAGAAAGTAAAGTCTGGGGAATATTTATTATCTTTAATGGAAAATGTAGATACAAAAGCGTACTTTTTATTTCTGAAATATATTTTAAATTTCTTCAATTCATTTAACGCGTATTTTCAAGCTCATGAGACAAGAATTCATTTACTGCAATCTAAATCGGTTAATTTTCTCATGCAAATTTCCGAAAACTTTTTAAAGCCGGATTTATTAAAACATTTGCTTACAAATATTTCATTTCGCGAAGAACAGAATCACAAATCTCTTACTGATATAACTTTGGGATCAGAATGTGAAAAATATCTTTCCAATTTAGCGGAAGAAGGACATGCAGATGTCATAACTACTATTAGACAAAATTGTTTGCAATTTTACGTCACTGCTGCCGAGGAAATTAGAAACAGATTACCTGTAGATAACGATTTTTTACATAAATTACAAGTTTTTCAACCGCACGTAGCTTTATTTGATATTAACAGAGAAATATCCTTTAACGATGTTACTTTTATTGCAAGAACTTTAAGTGGCTTCGATGAAAATGGGTTAAAAGAAGAATGGCTTACGCTGCATTCCGATTTTACTACAGAAGAAAAAGAAAATCTTGCAAAACTCAATTTTGACAACATGTGGAAAGACATTTTGAAACGTCCATCCATTAACAATCCTAAGTATCCAAATTTAAAATCACTTTTAAATGCAGTAAGATCACTTCCAAACTCAAATGCAGATCCCGAAAGGGCATTTTCTATCTTAACCGGTCTCAAAACAAAGAAACGTAATAGGCTTTCGTCGACCACAATAAATGCAAGTTGTGTATTTAAATCAGCGTTGAAGGCGAGGGGGGAAACAGCCTTAAATATGGTTATTACTGACGACCATCTGCAGCGTATGTCAACAAAAATATTGTATGCTCCTGCAAATAAAAGATTAAAAAGCAGTTTGAGATTATACGCTGCAGATGATCCAAATATTGCAGGCCCCTCCTCGTCTAATGGTACGCAATAATGTCCAAAAGATAATGTATTATCTTTTGGACATTATTATACACATCATATTATATGAATAATAATGTTTAAAAAATAATTCTCTCTCTCTCTCTCTGTCTCTCTCTCTCTCTCTCCCTCTCTTCTCTCTCTCTTCTCTCTCTCTCTTTAAACATTATTATTCATATAATATAATATATAATGTATGGATATCGAAGTCCGAACACACAGACAGAGAGGGTTTGGAGTCATAAAATACTGTGGGAGTGACGAACCACGGGGTCCTGATCTCTGCTGTGACACACACACATACACACACACACAGACAGAGAGGGTTTGGAGTCGTAAAATACTGTGGGAGTGACGAACCACGGGGTCCTGATCTCTGCTGTGACTGACACACTCCGTCAAACACATACACAAATGCGCGTAAAAAGAGAGATAGAATTATTGTTAAAGAATTATTTAATATTTTTGGAGTTGTGACATAAATTCGTAAATACATTTGAGTTTGGAAGTGATCTTACTGCATTTAAAAGTGATTTTAAATTTGGATACTTAGGATTGTTAATGGATGGACGTTTCAAAATGACTTTCCACATGTTGTCAAAATTGAGTTTTGCAAGATTTTCTTTTTCTTCTGTAGTAAAATCGGAATGCAGCGTAAGCCATTCTTCTTTTAACCCATTTTCATCGAAGCCACTTAAAGTTCTTGCAATAAAAGTAACATCGTTAAAGGATATTTATCTGTTAATATCAAATAAAGCTACGTGCGGTTGAAAAACTTGTAATTTATGTAAAAATACGTTATCTACAGGTAATCTGTTTCTAATTTCCTCGCCAGCAGTGACGTAAAATTGCAAACAATTTTGTCTAATAGTAATTATGACATCTGCATGTCCTTCTTCCGCTAAATTGCAAAGATATTCTTCACATTCTGATCCCAAAGTTATATCAGTAAGAGATTTGTGATTCTGTTTTCGCGAAATGAAATATTTGTAAGCAAATGTTTTAATAAATCCGGCTTTAAAAAGTTTTCGGAAATTTGCATGAGAAAATTAACCGATTTAGATTGCAGTAAATGAATTCTTGTTCATGAGCTTGAAAATACGCGTTAAATGATTTGAAGAAATTTAAAATAGATTTCAGAAATAAAAAGTACGTTTTTGTATCTACATTTTCCATTAAAGATAATAAATATTCCCCAGACTTTACTTTCTCAATTACGACCATTTCATGAAGGAAATTTTTTAGTGAATTCCATGACTCAAGAACTCTGTCAATACACGAATAACGCGAAAGCCACCGAGTTTCGCATAATTTCAAAATTTTGTGATTTTTATCCTGAAAACATTCGCAAAATTCATTAAAAATAGCTAAACGTTTTGGACTACTGTTGATATAACTCGCAATTTTTCTGAGAAATTCTTCACAGAAATCAGGCATTTTAGCGCATGCAGCGTGCGCAGTGGAAAGGCAAGGACATGGAAATGTTAATAAATGTTTGCATTTTGATTTAAGTTTGGTTTTGAAAGATAAATGTTTTCCTGTCATAACAGACACATTGTCGCATGACAGAGCAATGATATTTTAAAATGGAATCTGAAGTTTACACATTTTAGTTTCAAATGCATTGAATAACTTTTCTGCACTACAATCTTTGGCATCAATATTAATTAACTGAATTAACTGTGATCGAATATCTAAAGTTTCGAGATCAACATATGTTACAGACAAGAAATGTTATCACAAGAAATATTTTTCATTGGTTATATCAGATGTTTTTGTCAGTAAAATCAGAAAATTTCCTATATTTTGTATGTTATTAATTGTACGATATTAAGTCTAACTGGATCTAAACTTGATCTCTGTTATACACATATATCCGCATTCACACATAATCACACACACATACACATACACAGGTAAAGAGGGTTTGGAGTCGTTAAATACTGTGGGAGTGACGAACCACGGGGTCCTGATCTTTACCTTTGACACTATCTGGACTTTGTATATCCATATTATTATTTTAAAAATATTAAATGTTCCATTTGTTCGCTCTTTCTCTCTAAATTTCTTGGGTCAAATTTTTACGAAATTCACTCGAAAAATAAAATAATATCCGAGTCACTCAAGGTAGAGTGACTTTTATAGAGTGAAATTCTTTCGTTATTACAATTGTACTCATTTTAAGAACGAATTTATTCAGTCTAAATGCTACATTCAACAGTTTACTCGAAAAAAAGTGAGCAATCCATTCTAATTGACTGAAACATTGACTTGTATGGATTGAAAGTTTCCTCTATCAATGTAGTTAAATATTTGGTCTTATATAAAAAATAAAATGTTATTCCGTTTGAATGACAGTATTATCAGCATATCATTATTGCTTTAAGTGAAGCTTACTAGTTTCGAGTGGAATTTCATTCCAAGAAATTTAGAGAGAAATCATGTTTTACTTAATATAATGCAAGTATTTAAAATAGAAAAAGTAATTAAATTTTATTATTAAAACAAAATAGGGAATTATGTTTATATTTTGCCAAGATATATCTTATTAAAATTATGTGATTTTGTAAATAAAATGATGTAAAGCAATTTGAAAAAAGACGTTTTATATGAAAAGAAAAGTTGCAATTTAAAAGTTTTTCAATATTTCGAAAATAACGTTTTCAATTTATTATTCATTGTATGTACATATACGTTGAATCCTCGTCAAATACTTTGTCAAAATAGGAATTATTTTGCTCCTTATCAATAACTGTTATTAAGATATTCTTTCTTGTAAAAAAAAAATATATATATATTTAAAAAATGCATGTTTTGTAGTCTATTAAAGTACAATTTTTATTGCAAATTTCATTGCAATTGTAAGAAAATATAAAGTTCTTAAACACATTTTTTCTTATGTTTTTCAAATAATAATTTTACCAAATGCGATTTTAAAGTTAATTTTACATTTTTCTGAAAACGAGTACCGCCGACATTAATGTCGTCCGCGAAAAATACACACAAAATACGACTCCATCAACATTTTAAGAAACAGAAAAATACCGAAGAAAGCAAGAAGCAATCAATGAGTAAACATCATGCTTTACGAAGATGAAGAACAAGACATTTTATAAAATAATTAAGTTCTACCGAAGTCCTAGTGCTGTAGGGAATAACACAGTCCCCTTACCCAAGGCTACGGGTGAAGTCTACAATGGTGATGAAGACGGAATAGATTTTATACGGAACGGCGGATTCGGCGAAAGAAGCATTCCACTTGCAAGACTGAAAGGATGGGAAGATTAGTCTCACCAGCCTAGCAAAACATGTAGCCCAGGATGTAAAACTCCAAAATAAAAGTTAAGCAAGCCAGTTTGCTTCAAGATGACAACTCCATTGACTGGCTCGACAGCTGTGGGCTATTGTGGTCGTCGATCTAATTCAATCTGACAAGGAGCTTCGCTCGTATACTGCTGGACGCATATCGATAGTTGACCGTTACGATAGCACATACTAAGCAGACTGCTCGTAAGTCGACCGGAGGAAAGGCGCCCCGGAAACAGTTGGCCACTAAAGCTGCGAGGAAGAGTGCTCCGACCGGTGATATGAAAAAACCTCACTGTTACAGGCCCGACACCGTCGCCCTTCGTGGAATCCGTCATTATCAGAAAAGTACAGAATTATTGGTCCGTAAATTGTCATTCCACCAACTCGTCTGTGAGATCGCTCAGGATTTCAAGACTGACCTCCGTTTTCAAAGTTTTGCTGGATTGCTCTCCAAGAAGCTAACGTACCTTGTAGGTCTTTTCGAAGACACGAACTTGTGCACTATTCACGCTAAGCGAGTCATCATCATGCCAAAAGATAATTCAACTGGCACGTCGTATCCATGGCGAGCAAGCTTAGACGCGACAAATTTATAAAATAAATAATAGTGCCGAGAGCTGTGGGTAATTTGCACGCTTTACTCTGCCTTACTCCGGAGTGACAGAACTGAAGAAGAAGAAGAAGAAGAAGAAGAAGAAGAAGAAGAAGAAGAAAAACGATTTGTGCTCTTCATCTATGGCCTTTTGTGCATTTCAAGAAATTATATTTTGAAGAGAATTTAATTTTTATTCTCAATTTGAAAACGTATGGATGTTGCACAAGAATGGATTCAGTCAATTCAAGACTGAGTAATGCAGATACATATACATATACAAAATCTGATCAAATGGTACTCCTTTCTTTAAAAAAATAAAAATAACAATAAAATATAAAGTTATCTTTAAAATTGCTTCAGTGTATGGATAACAAATGTAGAAAAATTTATAAATGTGTATTTAAAGGCAAAAGAAAATACATTATTTTATAATTGCAATGTGTTTCTGCAAAAAAATGTAATGTATTACAACATAAATATTTATTACAATATATTTTACATGATGTAATTAATAAAAAAAATGTAAAAAATAGTCATTGATAAGGAGGACAAACTATTATTTGACGAGATACTTAACGCACATTGAATGTATGGACGTATTGTACGTATTTCATATTTATTTTTCAGGATATTAAACAGGACAAAAATAAAAATTTTGTCCTTTAAAATGGTTTCTTTAATTGCTTTACATTATTTTGCCCACAAAATTGTACTTTTAAATAGAATTAACTAGACATTCTTTAAATAGAATATTTCCCTTGGCAAAGTCGAAAAGCATTCCCTATTTTATGTCCACTGTATAAAAAAATATAAAAGAAGTTATTTATATATATTTTATTATAACATACTTCTTGTGTTAAATTCAAAAATTGGCTGCAGTTGTCATAATAGTTCAGATGTTTTGGGAAATACTTTTATTATAAATATGTTATTTATAATACTAGACACTACAGACGCTACGCGCGCTACGCGCGCGCTATTTAGCTTTAACATCACACACAACTGTCAAAATATATGATGAACATTACACACAACTGTCAAAATATATGATGACAGTTGCAAATGAAGTAAGCGCAGTGAGAGAACCAATCGGCATCGCGGAAAAGAGGCAACAATAAACTATCCATGCCTTTATTAGAAAAGGATTATATTAAGTAAAGCATGTTCACTTTTTTCCGATTTCACACTAGAAATACCAATAGTTATTTTAGACTATTTTTTTTTTTAATTTAATATTCTCTTTTTTATCGTAAAAATAGAATTTTTCATATTGTAATGAAAAAATTTTATTCTATTTATTAGGTCTTTAACATGATCAATGGAATATTAGCTTAAAAAATCAAAATAGTAAAAAATTATTGGTATTTCTAGTGTGTAAAGGCCACTTTAGACAATCTATAATTCACGACAGAAGAATTATCATATAATTCTATTTGTAATGTTATGTATTGTGTAATATAGAGTACATTTAACTATTTATAAATGTATGTATGCATATATATGTGTGTGTGTGTGTGTGTATATATATATATGTATGTATGTATTATATTTACTTCTAATTTTTTAAGTGTTTTTTTATATTCTACGTACAATTTTGTCACAAATTCTGTCGTGAATTATAAATTGTGTAAAGTGACCTTAAAACGAATACTCTTTTAATGTCTTTTCCTTTTCTATGTCTATCCTTTATATTCTTCTCTATCCTTTTATATCTATTTTATACCAATCCTTTCTACCTTCTATTCTCTCTCTCTCTCTCTCTCTCTCTCTCTCTCTCTCTCTCTCTCTCTCTCTCTCTCTCTCTCTCTCTCTCTCCCTCTCCCCCTCTCTCCCCCCCCCTCTCTCTCCTATCTGCATTTGTAGGAAATGTAAAAAATTGTTTTCTTTAATATTAAAGAAAACAATTTTTACACTTCCTCTTGACGGAAGAGACCACCACCTTCTCGCGGTTTCCGTTGAGCAACAATATGTACGTTGCCCATTTCTTTATGAGAAAGATATACAATAAAATTTATCATATTGTTGCAAAAATCATTTTTTCTTTTATATTATTACATGTATTTACTATACTGTTAGCTAAAGTTAGTTAAAGTAATTATACTATCAAAATAATTTTTCCAAAACAAAACATGTTTTTTTTCTTTAGAAAAACGCGTACATATTGACCAAGAGTGGATTTCTATTATTTACGCTTTTTCTGTTTATTTCTTTACTTAATTTATCTTCTATTTACAGAATAAATTATAATTTCACTAATTTATTTAATTGATAAATTTTACTAACAATTTATTTTTATTTTTATTAACTTTATGCTTTTAATTGTACAATAATGAAGAGACACGATAGTGTCCCGCGCCTAGAATGGGAAGGGATATTTTATTATCATCTGTATTATCATCGCATTAATATTTTATTATCATCTGAAGAGACGCGCGAGCCAAGTCGGTAACGTATGTACACGATTCTCGCGGCTGGCGTTAGCTATAGCTACAGCTCGAGCCGCTCGGGGAAGAAAGAGACGGAGATATATATGTCTGCGCTCTTCTAGCCGCCCGAACCCGGCCGAGCGCTCCCCTCCACACGTGCTGGCAGCGGGCAGAGGCTCGAAATTGGCATCTCTGTCTGGGTGCCGATGGTTCTCCAGGCGTCCGGCGGTAGCGGTCTCAGAGCCCGAGGGTCACTCGGAGCTAGGCTCAGCCCTGGCGGACGGGTGAGTCTCCGTTGTGAGTCGAGGACGTCGTCTTCCTCTACCGGAGCCTCGTGTAGATCGGCCTTTTAGCCTCGACCACCACTGATCGAACTTGTGACGTTCGACGGGTGGGAGGAGCGGACCCTACCGGGTTCGACAGTTTCCTCAGGTCAACTCGACCTTTCGCCCCGAGAAGCTGTAGGTGGATTCCGCTCGCTCCAGAATGGAGCGGGATTCGCACTGATTACTCTCGATCGCTATTTCCTCGACACCCGGCTTGTGTAATGTCACGGGGGAGTAACTGCGAGAGAGAACGTTTCCTTATGGGCAGGCTTGCCCTTGTGTTGTATATGCCTTTTGTGTTGATATTGTGACCGCGCGAAAGACAGCCGCCCCGCGGCGACATGTGTTACTCGCGCTTGCGGTGCGGGGTGGTGTCGCGCTCGCCCCACTTGGCGGGCGAGGTAGCGCAGAACGGGCTGCCGCGCTCGCAGGCGTGCCGGTGGGATTACGGATCCGAACATTATTGTTTGAACAATTTATCTACAGCTTTACTTTATAAGCGACTAAATTGTATTGTTACGCCCGCGCTGAAACGGCCCTTAACTCCGAGCTGAAGCGAGCGGTCATTCCGCAGAAGTCGCGAAGTGTTCCCTTGACAACGGGTCGCTGTTTGACAATGGAGCCTTGGAGATTCGAACGTCGACTTTCAAACTGTTCTGACGTGTTCTCTGGTGTTCTCTTTAATAAAGAGATTTGTTACTTTTCTAATAAACGTGTCGTTATTCCCGAGAGTGAGCGAGTGTGTGCTAGTGACGCGGCGAGCGCAACAGTATTTTTTCGTATAAAGAATTTGTAGAAATAAACATTTTTCTGTAACTTCTACTTTCATCTATTTTTCTTCAATCCTCACATTCCCCGTAACAAATTCCTTTTCTCTTATTTTTTCAGGATTGGTCAAAGTCTATCTCGTAAATTTTTTGAATGCGTTTAATGATAAAAACTTTTATCTAAAATGGAATAATCTCGTTACGGCACGTACGAACCTGTCCGTTCCTGTTTTCCACCCTCATTTCCCCAGGAAATAAGTTTCACGTAGGCAAAACTTTGTGAAACCAACCATATTTGATTATTTCGTAAACTCTTTGACCAGACACAAATCATAAAAAACTCTTTGATACAAAAAAAGGGTTGGATTGCGTCACGTCTCAGTACGAGCCTGACCGTTTCTGTCTTTACTCCCTCCCCTCCCTCCTTCTCGTGGAAAGACGCTCTTGAAAATTCCGCTTTCCATCTTCGACATCTCAGCGTCCTAACTTTTTTTGAGTTTAGCGTCCCTAATAGCCAAATGCTAGCAGAATGCGAACAGTATGCCAGCAGATCCAAGCATGACCATCGAGCAGATTCCTGTCCCCTGCGTCCTCATTAAGCTTATTATTTTCTAGCAGCACGATCTGCTGCCTACAATATAATCGCAGAAACGCGGCAGAAATCGTGCACAACATGCAGTTACGATGTGATAGTAAAAATGTAGCAAGAATTGGGCATGGCTTACCATATGAGCTAATAAAAGCAGAAACACAGCAGAAATGATGCATGGCCTGCTGTCACAATATGATGGCAAAAATATAGCTAGAACAGAACATAGCTCATTATAACGTACTGGTTATTATATATATAATTTATTCCCCTATTACCGTAAACAATATTTCAGTGGGAAGAATTGTTATTAATGACAGTAATTATACTATCAATTCAAAAGTATGCCACATGATAAGAGTGGACTTCACGATACAACTGATACAAGTTGTGCAGTACCGTAATTTATATACCATTCTTATACTATTTTGATCATATTTTAAGTACGAGAAAAGATGCCATCTAACGACGATGATGAAATTTACATAAAGAGCAAATCTTACATGATACGTCCCAGATAGCCAAATGCTGTGAGTTTGCTGCCATGTTGCCAACAAGCAGCTTGTCGTTAATGCAACTAATTTTGACAAACTCGGGACAAGGTGAGACAGCATTATGCTTGTCGGGTTGAACTCATATGAATTATATTTCTATTAACAGCAAATTGATTGCAACGTGACAGCATCAATTTGTGAGGGATTTGTGACAATTTCATAGTGTCAACACTTCGTTAGCAACGAGATACAATTAAAAAACTTCATAGCTTGATGACATGTACACAATAACGGATGGAAATCATTATATATGTGTTGTTGCCGTCATGTTTGCATCATGATGCTCAAGATGGAACGATGAATCATTCATTGCTGTCATGTTGCTGACATGTTGTAGACAACATAACGTACCAATATTGCGGACCGTTTGCTCTTGAAATTGCGTCAACTGATTGCATGTATAAGCAGTCATGTAGCTGTATTTGTAACGTGTTCTATTTCGATGCCAGCAAATTTACAGCAAATATATGAAAACACATGCAATGCATTAGTTTGCTCAATATGCTCTATCACGCTGGGCTATCTGGGGTGCTGTGGTTCTGTTATTATTTTCTGACGTTAGACCATGCGACACTTCTGCTGCATTTATGCTGTTACTGTCTGAGATAGCAGGGTATGTTCGATTTCTGCTCCGTTTCTGCCATTACAGTAAGCTCTCTGATATGCTCAACTTCTGACGATTGTCTGCCTATACGACCTGATGTTATTCTATACTTGATTTCAGTCTGCTTCTTGTCGACATATTATATCAACACGCAATACTTAAATTTTACTGTTCCTATGCTGACATATTCTGTTTTATTTTTGCATTATTTCTGGCATTATATTATGACGTCAGATTCTGCTAGAGTTCTATTTCATTTCTACGCACATTATCTAATACGGCAGATCATGCTTTCTTCTTCTTCACGTGCCCTGCCCCCCGGACGTTGGCGATCACTCTGACAATAGTTATTCTATCCACAGCTATACGAAAGAGCTCCTCCGCGCTCCGCACCCCAGTCCATGCTCTAATATTTCTCAACCATGAGAGTTTCTTCCTTCCAATTCCACGTCGATCCTCGATCCTTCCTTTTAATATTAGTTGGAGGAGGCGGTACTTCTCCCCTCTCAAGACATGACCAAGATATTCGATCTTCCTACATTTGACCGTTATCAGCAATTCTCGCCGTGCACCTGCTCTCTTCCAGACTTCAGCGTTTGTAACTCTATCGACCCAAGAAATTCGCAACATTCTCCTTAGGACCCACATTTCAAATGCCTCCAAACGGTTCAGCGTGCTCGCTTTGAGAGTCCACGCCTCCGCACCGTATAACAGCACTGACCATACATAGCACTTAACCATTCTCCGCCTCAGTCTCAGGTTAAGGTTGTCTTTGCGGAAGAAGGCCCTCATCTTATTAAAGACTCCGCGAGCGATCTCTATCCTACGCCTAACCTCTCGGTCGGGATCCAGGTCCTCTGTGATAAGGCGATTTCTGAACCCAAACTGCGAGTCATCTAGATCCCATTCACACTTTAACCTTATGCGAGCGTGGATTATGCGGAGGAATATTTTCAACATGTGGCTCATGAGGCTGATCAGACGGAAATCTGCGCACTTTTTTGGTCTTTGCTTCTTTGGAATGGCTATAAAGGTTAATATCAGCCATTCCTCTGGTATTACCCCGGTGCTGTATATTCTATTGAATAGTACTAGTATCGTCTCTATGTTGTCTTCGTCGATCAATTTTATTAGTTCTGTAGGAATCTCATCTGGTACTGTGGTCTTCCCGCTCTTAGCAGTTGCGATGGCATGCAGTAGCTCCGATTTGAGTATGATAGGGCCTTCCGGCTCTTCCCCATCGACCCGGACATCCGATCTGTCTTCGAAAAGCCTGGCCACATACACTTGCCAAGCACGCTTGACCTCGTTTTCTTTCAGTATGGCCTTGTTCTGCTCATCACATATAGTCACAGGTGCGCGTCTTTTATACAAACCTGCTACTTCCTTCACCTTTCTGTGAATATTAAACGAGTCGTGCTTCGATATAAGACTCTCCAGCTCTTCGTATCTCTCCTTCATCCAATTCTGTTTTGCCATCCTGATTTCCTTTTTAATCAGGGTTTGTATTCTCTTATATTCTTCCTGTCTGCCCTTGAGCCGTCGTCGCCTCTCCATCAAGTCCATAATTTCATCCACGGTTTCTTCTTTGCACACCTCAATAGTTTCAGATGTTGTTCGCTGACCTCAAGAAGAGTCCGCTTTACTTCGCCCCACTGCGTATTTATATCCATATAATTTGCTCCTTTCATTCGACTCAATTTCCTATTGAGGTCGAGTACGGTGCTCTTCCTTTCTTCAGCGTTTCACAACCTTGAGACGTTAATCCTCCTGACGGCGGTTTCTCTCTTGACACATTTTAGCCTTAGCGTCAGGTCCGCCACCAACGGGTTGTGGTCCGACCCAATGTCCGCTCCGGGGTACGTTTTGATTCTCTTTACTATGTTTCTGAAGCGTTTGTTTATCAGTACATGGTCAATTTAGTTCCTCACTGGCTCCGCACTTCACCTTATCGAGAGGCGATTTCCAGGTGTATAAATGACGCTTTGGCAGTTTGAACCATGTATTGGTCACCACCATTTCTGCTTCTTGGCAGAATTTGAAAAGCCTATCACCTCTCTCGTTGCCCACCCCTAAGCCATGGTCACCAACGATGTCAGGTCTTCTTCCCTGCCCTATTTTGGCATTAAAGTTCCCCATGACTAAGTTGATACTGTCACTTTGTAGTCCTTGAAGTGTGTCCCTAATGGAGTCGTACAAGGCTTCAACATCGTCATCGTATTTTCTCTCTGAGGTAAGAGCGTAGATCTGCACAAGGTTGATATCAAATGGCTGCCCATGCAGTTGGAGCAGCATAGCTCTGTCCGAAATGGGTACGAACCCCTTCACATATTTGACGAATTCCGAGTCAACCAGGATCCCAACTTCGTTGCTATGTCGCCGGTCATTTTCCGCACTTTCTGAAAAGTAAAGAGTTCCTCCTTCTTGGGCACATGTACCCACTTCCGGCCATCTTAGCTTACTTATTCCCATGAACTTGATTTTCATTCTCTTCATTTCTTTAATCGCATTGCTGAGTTTTCCCGCAGCGAAAAGGCTTCTAACGTTCCAAGTGGATATACGCAGGTTGGATTTCACTACTTTGAGCCGAGAGATTCTTCGCACCTCCTACCCATTTAAGGGCTGCCCGGGACTAGGGGCCGTTCTTGTTGGTTTCCTCGCCATAGTGATTTCCTGGAAAATTAATTAAACCGACGTGGTTTCCCGGTAGTGCCTTGTTCGGTAGATCATGCTTTGTTACTGCTAAAATTATGCCAGTATAGCTTGCGGCACACAGTTTGTAAAGCCTGCTAAAAGCAGACTTGGCTATCTGGGGTTGTCTACCACGTGCTTCCACCAAAATGACGCTGGTCAGCTCTTCCGTCATTTTTCTGTGTAATTTTAGCGTTGTCTACCACGTGCAGCCTCAAAAAGACGCTGGACACCTTAGGTGGGGGAGAGCCAATCAGACGCTGAGCAGCTACGGGGACGGATGTGCCTCAACACACCACACGCAAAAAGAAAAAAACAAATATCCGGCCGCATGTGCAATCTTGAAAGAACCTCTTCCTAACGCTGCGTTCCAAAATTCAACTAAAATCTATAGTTTACGTCACGTAAAATATGGTTTTTTGTTGATTTTTTTGGAACGCAGACCTAGAAAAAATGATCTTCGGCGCCATAATTATAACCTAAAGCTCGCCTTTGTACTCGTACCCGCGTGATGGTCCCCCTCCCCGCCGAGATCCCATTCGCTACCGAGATCCCACTCTTCCCCGCGTGACGTCATCCCCCCTCCCCGTCGAGATCCCCTCGACGCCGAGATTCCCTCGCCCCGCACCCCCGCGCGGAGCACCATGGCCTCGAACCGGCCTTCCTATACTACTTGCGCTTAGCCGCTAACAGGCGCGTATGGTGGGGATAACGGGTGGTGACAAAAAAATTAGAATCTACAGCTAATTGCAACAAAATCTGGGAAATGTCATAGTGTTCCGTCTGTCCATATTCTAGATAGTTCGCGGACAAAAGCGCAGCAAAATACTGACTTTTGTCGGTGTGGGTAAAGTTAGCACTATATATAAGCACAACACTCACCATAAGCGGCTCACGGAGACCTATTCTCTACTCTTGTTTCGACTGTTTCTAGGTCGTTAGCATTAAGAAAAGTTTCTCTCACAGTGTTCTGCAGTGTATATTAACTCTTTGAGTAGCATTGACGCCATTTTAAATTTTGACAGCAAATTCATATTCAGCAACCCAAAAAAACCCCTTAGTACCGAATTTCATAATACATATAATATTACGATAATATCACGAAACTATATATATATATATATATATATATATATATATTGTTACACTCGCCGCGTCACTGATTCACACACTCGCACGCACTCCCGGAGCACACGGGAATAAAGAACACTGCGGTTAACTAGGGAAAACAATCTGCGAGTTTATTAAAGTCGCGTTACAGGAGAGCGCGGACACGTGTCCGAACGGTCAGCTGCTCCAAGACAAAGACAAAACAGATCTCCTCTCCTTATTGATTATCCGATCAATATTACGCGTTGTCAAGGAACGCGCTGCGTGTCTCCTCGTGGGCGAAGTTCAGGCCACTCGCGAAGCGCGGATGCAACACTACCCTCCCTCTTCCAGATTGTCGTCCCGACAATCCAGGGTAGTGTGCAATCGGTTCCTCCCAAACAGCCTCCAAGGTTCCTGGACGGTTCCTTGCCCTCCCTGAGCTGTTGCTTCAGGTTACCGGGCACCATTCTCTGCTTCTTTGTACGGCACGTCCTTGGGAAACATCTCTACCACCGGCTTCTCTTCCGGAGAGAGTTGGCCAGACTCTCCCCTTCTACGCCGATTCTAGAGTAACCTTCAAAGTCCCGCGACGCCTTCTTCGACCCACCGACGACGTTCTCTTCCCTGCAGCTCTCTTCTAATTTCTTCGGACAAGGGGGGGGGGGAATTCTGAGGACCCCATCGTCATTAAGACTCCAAAATGTTACACTCGCCGCGTCACTGATTCACACACTCGCACGCACTCCCGGAGCACACGGGAATAAAGAACACTGCGGTTAACTAGGGAAAACAATCTGCGAGTTTATTAAAGTCGCGTTACAGGAGAGCGCGGACACGTGTCCGAACGGTCAGCTGCTCCAAGACAAAGACAAAACAGATCTCCTCTCCTTATTGATTATCCGATCGATATTACGCGTTGTCAAGGAACGCGCTGCGTGTCTCCTCGTGGGCGAAGTTCAGGCCACTCGCGAAGCGCGGATGCAACAATATATATATATATATATATATATATATATATATATTCTTAATTATTTCTTAAATTAAAAATTTTTATTTTTAAATATTTTTAATTTTTTTAATTTTAATTTTTTTATTTTTTTTTTCAATTTTTCAATATTTGTAAATACGATTACATTATTTTTAAAAGAAATCAGTTGTTTTCACGGCTATTCAAAATCAGTTGTTTTCACGGCTACTTGAAATCAGTTGTTTTCACGGCTACTTGAAATCAGTTGTTTTCACGGCTATTCAAAATCAGTTGTTTTCACGGCTATTCAAAATCAGTTGTTTTCACGGCTATTCAAAATCAGTTGTTTTCACGGCTACTTGAAATCAGTTGTTTTCACGCCTATTCAAAATCAGTTGTTTTCACGGGTACTTGAAATTAGTTGTTTTCATGGCTACTTGAAATCAGTTGTTTTCACGGTTATTCAAAATCAGTAAGTAAATCACGGCTTTTCAATAAGTTTCAAATTATTATTTAACAACACCTTACTTTTAGGTTGTATCTAATCTTTCCGTATTCATCAATGGATCGTTTAAGTTTTAATGAATTAGCTAATATGCATCTTATGTATGGTCTTGCTCAAAGTAATGCTGCCGAGGCAATTTGAAACTTATTGAAAAGCTTATTGATTTACTTACTGATTTTGAATAACCGTGAAACAACTGATTTTGAATAGCCGTGAAAACAACTGATTTCAAGTAGCCGTGAAAACAACTGATTTCAAGTAGCCGTGAAAACAAATGATTTCAAGCAGCCGTGAAAACAACTAATTTCTTTTAAAAATAATGTAATCGTATTTACAAATATTAAAAAATTGAAAAAAAAATAAAAAAATTAAAATTAAAAAAATTAAAATTATTTAAAAATAAAAATTTTTAATTTAAGAAATAATTAAGAAAGAGGGATGCCAAGCGGATTCTAAATTACGATTTTTGAACATAAAAGTGGCTATAACTCGGAAACGGCTCATTTCCGGACCTATGTTTGTATGAACTTTTTTGCTTGTTTTTGGGTCCCGAATATATATATATATATATATATATATATATAGAGAGAGAGAGAGAGAGAGAGAGAGAGAGAGAGAGAGTTGGGTAATATATTTATTGTTATTTAATATTTATTTGCCATTATGTATTTAAACTTTATTACATTATTTAAATATGCCGATAAATATTGATTATTCACCTCACTTCATAATGTGTCCACTTTTCATTAGAAGGTGTAGACGTGATACATATTAGATGTGCAGGTGATTGGCCCACAACATCCTAACTCAAATGGGAAAGATATACATAACAGTTATTAGTTGCTATGTGTGCACCAAATCACCAATGACTTAACGTCTCTTCCGAAAGACGGAGCACAGTTTCTCCGCACGAAAAGCCCATCTATTTTCTCGTTAATTTCTCGTGCGAGAGGAGGGGGGGGGGGGTGCAGTTGGAATATTAAAATTCCTATTAACAAGTAGATTCAGGACCGGTTTTTCGTAGTTACGAGTTTTTACTTTAGCATTTTACCACTAGATCACATTGACACCCCAATTCAATTATTAAATTTATAATTAAAATTATTTGCGCTATATTAAATATAGATTTATATCGCATAAACCGATCTTGAAAATATCTATCTTATAACTATAATTATCGCTATTTTAATTTCAAAGATCGACTTTTGAAAAATCTATTATAATAAAACTGGCTTGTGCAAATAGTTAACTTAGACAACTTTAAAATCATTTTTCAAAATGTTTGTTATATCTTCTCGTTATATTTGAATATCTTTAAATATTTAGATTTTTTAAAATTCGATTAATCATTATAGGTACTATGCAAAATTTTTCATATATATACTTAAAAATATATTTTTTTGTAGGTATTCGGCATTATACTGATGTATGTGGTCCTAGTTTCGTCTATTCATTGAATCTGAAGATAATAATAAGCAAAGAGATGTGTCGAAGAAAATTGAGGATACAAAAACATCTCCATCTATACAGAGGGGTAATAATTTCTCTGGAGGCGAAAAGACGAATAAATACGAGAAACTCGAAGGATCGATAAGGAGGGTGTAAAGGCGAATAAATGCCTCCTTTAGCGAATAAATGCGGAAAAACTAAATAACTCACCTCACGATACTCACCTCGGTGTCCAAGCAATGCATGTTTTCAAAGCGTATAGCCAAGCAAGTATAATGACCATGCAAGGGTGTAGCGTGCACTAGCGTGTGCTTTCATGCAGGATAGTAATGTACTGCCAAGGGTCAAAAAGAGAGAGTGTAAGGTGGTGTGTGTACGAGGACGTTTCGCAAGAGTGTTGGCCGTGCACGTTTCTTTGAGAAAGAAAGTGTTGGACGTGTGATTCCGAGGGCAAGAGAGTGAGGGTTCCGCGCAAACTGCCGAAAAGTACGCAGGCGAGTAACATCCCTGGAAACATTTCTATAAATAACTACAAAATTTTACTAGAAATAGAAATTTTTACATTTTCGTAAAAATATTTATTTTTGTGTAGGAATAGTTATTTTTTTGTAGAAATATCTACGAAATAGTACCACAAATTACAATGTTCTTAAATCAATAAATTATTGTAAGTAGTATTTCATGAAAATCTACAATTTTATAGAAAATAGCACAAAAATCTACAAATTTTAAAATTTTGAAAAACAACAAAATCTTAAAAAGTCAAAACGTCTGCTTACTTGTAGAATACTACAATTATTTATAAATGACTATGAAAATCTACCACAATTTACGTATTTTGAAACTATGGAACTTTGAATCCAATAATCAAAATCAGAATTTGTGAAATCAAAGTATTATTCCAAGTATATTTATTAGAGTAAGTAATATTTCGCAAGATATATATTTTGTGCGTGAAATTGAATTTAAAGGAATATAAGTACAATATTTTATAAACTATCTCTCAAAATTGCTGTAGACTTAATATAGGATGCATAAGACATTTAAAATGTATGAAATACAACGACATAATAAAATGAGAAGATATAAAATACAATAGATAGCGTGATGAAAGGTGCAGAAATTGAAAAGGGTTTAGTTGCATCGACAATATATATGTATAAGCACGAAATTATGTGAGATACAACAATCGAAGATGGACATAATCTCCAGCAGCATCCTTGGCGTATTGCCATAGGTATTATTTAATAGTTATTAAAGTTAATTAAAAATAATTAAAATACTATTTGCAATTATATATTATCATTCTGATAAATTTCATGTTGATAACATTAATGTTATAAAAACGTAAACAAACAAGAATATTAAAACAAATGTGTTATGCAAGAAGATAGTCAAATTCAATCTATAAACTATTTTATCATAGTTCTAGTAATGATAATGTTACTGCAAAGAAAAGAAACATATACAAAATTTGCTCGAATTTATTAGTGTATCATTATTAAGTTTATTTGTTTAATTTATGAATATAAGTCAATATGTACACAATATAATCCCAAGATATATTGCAAGAAAGGGCCAAAGCACATATGACAGTCGTAGTCGTGGACGTAAGTAACGCACAAGCTTTGGCGTATCCTGATCTGTCAAGTCGGGGACTACGACCGTCGTATATCGCTACGCCATGTTATGTGCTTTGACCCAAAGACTTATAGAAGTATTATTCTCATACAATTAACATACTTGTGAAATCTATCCTGTAAAAGAAGAATTTTTCTGATAGGCCAACCATACATTGTGTGTTTCTTTAAATTTTTATTTAACTAGACATCACAGGCGCGCGCTTTGCGCGCGCTATTTAGCTTTAACATTATACTATTACTAACATTACTATTTTATTATTAACCTCTTGATACACATAAAACTGTCAAAATATACGATGTCAGAAGCTCACAAAGTCAGCGCAATGAGAGAACCAATCAGCATCGCGGAAAAATGTCAACAATAAAATCTCTTACACGGGTTTTTTTATGAATGGACTAGATTATAGCGCGCGCTTCGCGCGCGTCTTGTGATGTTTTTTATTTGTTATTATATATGCAAAAATCATTTGTACTTGTACACTCGATCAATCGACTGAATCGAGACGACCAATCACGTTTGCAATAACACGGCAACAATTACAAACGCGATTCAGCCAATTTCAGGGTTTCATACCGCTTTTATAAGAGAACTAGTAGTTAGGGAGCTGGTGGCCAAAATTTCTATATGATTTGCTCATGTGGCAGACATTATTAATAGCGATAATTGTACCATAAGAAACATTAAGGACCGCGTCTGCCACCATGGTAGCGCTGCGTTGTCAATTGACAGCGCTTTGAATTTGTTAAAAAAAAGGGGGTACTATATGATTTGCTCATGTCTGCCTCTGAGGCTGATGTTCAGAATCCTTCTGAAGACGAAGAAAATCGAAGAGGCAGACATCCAGGGCTCTGACTTTTGTAGTAATCAATTTTTCGTTTTTTTTTATGATTTAAAAAAGTGTATATGAAGTGCACACTTGGCAGACCTGAATTGTTCGATTAAAGACAATGTGAAGGACCACAGAAAAATGGTCTGCCAGCATGTTGCCTCTGCGTTGTCAATTGACAGCGCTTCAAAAATGTTAAAAAAAAAAGGTGTGCTATATCATGTGCTCATGTCTGCTTCTTGACTGATGTTTAGATTTCTTAACGATAAAAAAGAAGAAAATCGATGAGGCAGACATCCAGGCCTCAGTCGGGGGGAGATGGTGGCGCGAGAGGGGGGATCCCCAAAACCTCCCGGAGGTGGGGATCCTCCCTCCCGTCGCCGTTCAGTGCCGAGCAGGTCGGCGGAGGAAGCGGGTCGGAGGGGGCTCGGGCGGACTCCCCAAGGGGTCTCCGCCACAAGCGCTCGCTCCGCCCCGCGAAGGCAGGGGGCTGGGCTCCGGACTGCGGGACTCCGACGGGTCTCCGCGCCGGGGCTTGGCGCCCGCCTGCCCTCAATGGGGGCGCGGGAGGAGCAGGAGCGGTGCTGTCACCGCACGATCCTCCTCCTCCTCCCGCCCGGGGGCGGGCGAGCGGTCGGGGTGAACCGCTCGCTCGCTGCCGCTGCCACAAGCAGTGGCAATTCCGGAGGGAGGGGTGGCGGATGAGGGTGGTGACACTCATCCGTCACAAGTTAGGGGTTCTCGCTGCGACGAGCGCGTGGGGGAGCTCGCGGATGTGATCATTGCGTTTCCCAGGGCTCCCCCACTAAAGCGCAGTTAGGGTCATTCGCAGGAGTTTTAGCCGGTAGGCTATGAATCCGTGCGTCCTTTGAGGACGGGCGGGCGAGGGGCTTCGGCCTCTCTCGCCGCTTCCCTCGTAATCGGGACTCACGCCCGTAGAATCCGGCACTCCCCCGCCCCTACCCCGGGGGTGGGGGGTCTTCCCGAAAGGGGGGTCACCGGGCCATCCCTCGGACGCGGCGGGGCGTAAAGCCCCGATTGGCGCCCGTGACTGGTTGCCCCCGTCGCTCCGTGGTGGGCCCGGTGGTGGAAGATTTCTCCTGCGTAAAAAAAAAAAGACATCCAGGCCTCTGATATTCCAAAGGCAGACCGTGATAATATAATAATAATAGTAATAGTAGTAACATGGCTATAATTTTTTATTTATTCCCAGTAATTTTATCTAAGTCTATTTACTTCACGCGAATGAATTTTTCTTCGCAATGAATCACATTGTAAGATTATATATGGTTTACACGAACACGAACAGAATTAAAACTGAAAACATTCCGATATAGCAATAGCAATAGAAACGGGAGACAACCTTGACCTTTTGTGATTATTACTTAGCAGAATGAACAACTGCCCCGGTTGTATAGCGACGTCATAGCAGAAATTGAAGATCCCGAAGATCGATCAGGTACAAATTTTTTCATTTAGATGTATAATGTAAATTTTGTGCTATAAATCTTCTTGAATTTTTTTTCCTTTGTAATACTTGCCATCGAGCAGCCACCGCGTCTCTAGATTATGTTCGTATGTGAAACACAAATTTAAACACGTGTATTTTTTAGATGAAGAAGGTGACATGAACGAAAGCGCCGACATCAGTTATCAATCGGATTCGAAAAACCGGCACAGTATCTCGGACGACAGCGATGACGACGCTTTTTAAATTTATTTGCTTTTTTTTACTTTTTCATTACCTGTTGGGTTGAGTTAATAAAAATTACTAAACAAAATAATAATAGTAAAACTATTAATAATAACAATAATCAGCCGTAATACCCACTTTCCCTTGATTCCATGAATTTCAAAAAATTGTACAGCTCAAAATCAGTGAGCAAAATGTCTGCTAAATTTTTTTCGTATTCAGGGAGTCATAATGAATCGAATGGACGCAACTAGAACCATAAGCAAATGACTTAGTAGAGCTTTTTTTTACATTTTTACAATTACGTCCCGTGATAATGCAGAGCCCTGGATGTCTGCCTCATGGATTTTCTTCGTTTTCAGGATGATTTTGACCATCAGCCCCAGAGGCAGACATGAGCAAATGATTTAGTACCCTTTTTTTTTACAAATTTGAAGAGTTGTAACGTAAAAACGCAGCGACGTAGGACCTTAATTGACTGGACCAAATCGATTCGTATTGATCTGAACTTTAATCCCTATCGATATGAAACATGAGCAAATCATATACCGAAATGGCCACCAGCTCCCTAATTATAGAACAACACAAGGGCGCGCGCTACGCGCGCGCCATTCATTCTATTTCATTTATAATATATCACTTAAAAGTTTGGAAGTATTATAATTATTTAACACATAAAAATATAAAGTCCATACTTTATGATAATTAGCGTAACACTCGCGAGAAAATTTAATTTTATCTTATAAGGTACATCAAACTATGTATTTTTTTTTAATTACGTCCTTACACTTTTGAGGAAGTAACAGGAGGAAAAGAGGAAAATTAAAATTCAGTCTAAAATTTCTCATAAGTACGTCCTCACCTTCGAAAAATAACAGGTGTCAAAGAGGAAAATTAAAATCTAATCGAGAATTTCAAGTAAAGACTTAGGGCATTTGTGCATTTTAAAACGTAATCTTTACGCAAGGATGTATTTCAAATCAAATTATATGTATGATCCACCCACACCATAATTAAGTTGGGTTGTAACCGGACGTTACCCTCCGGGACTATGGGACACACGAAATGTCTGCCTATCACTCGGTCGCCACTCGGTTTCGCCTGTATCAACCGAGAAGGTATTCTGATTCCCTATTTCGGTACGCTAACTGCACTTTATTAATCCCCCTTTCTGTTTCAGGTCGCCGCCTAGGATGCCCCGCTGCCGCTGCCTGCCACCCCGGATCCTCGCTTCACCGCATACCAGGACAACGATGGACAACGCTGGACTTCGTCGACGTCACAGGTAAGTAGGTAATTAGTACGCGTAATTAATCGAAACTTATTTTCAGCTTCTTGTCTCGGAAGGATCTTCACCGCCGCCGACTATTCCGGATCCTCGCTCTTTCGCATACCGGAAGTACGTGGGACACCCGATGGATCGTTCTCGAAGGACAAGGTACGTAGCAGGTAGGTATTAGCTCGACACTGCATACAATGTAACAACTTATCTTTATTCCAGATAGCCATATTCCGCCACTCTTACATTTTCTCCGCACCCTCGTGCTCGGTTACGCAATCGCGTGTTACTTTTCTCCGCACCCTCGTGCTTAATGCGCCGTAACGCGTGGTAATGATATACCGCTCGCTTTCGTATCACGAGTAGATTTAACGCGATGGTACGCGGGCGTTCGCGGTTGTTATATACCGTCGCTAACTAATATCGCGTTCCGACTCCGTATTCGCGAGAAGCTATGACCGCGATTGTAATATACGTGTATAGTCAAAACGAGTGTTCGCCACGACGGTATCCGAGAGACTGCCTCGAGTTGCCGTGCTCTCTCGGCGTCCCCACCTCGGATTCGCTTCCCTCTCCATCGGTCCCTACTGCGTCGCAGTACCTTTCCGTACCGGGCCGTGTCAGCTTTCTCTTTTCTTGCGCGGTTTTTTCCGTTGTTTTCGAGATCGTCGCCACGCGCGTCTCTCGTGCTTTGTTTCTGGATCATTCGACTCGTTTCCATTTCTCGAATCTTCGCTTCCCCGTACGCTTCCCTACGGCATACGGCGCTTACGTGATTTCGGTCACTCACGTGGTTCGCTCGCATGGGTCTCAGGCGACCCGGTTCCCGGAACGCAGTTCCGGCCGGCCGAATCGCGGTTCGGTCGCTGCTTTCGTCTCCGCGGACGTTCCCTCCGCCGTATGCGGCGCCTACGCAGAGTCGGAGACTCACGCCGTTCGCACGCATGGGTCTCAGGCGACCCGGTTCTGGGAACTCAGTTCCCGCTTGTCGGAACGCGGCTTTCTCGCTGTCCTACCGCTCACGGACGTTCTCTCTATCGCTTTCCGCGTTTGCGCGAATTTCGGGACTCACGTCGTCCGCCCACATGGGTCTCCGGCGACCCGGTTCCGGTATCTCCGTTCCCGGCGGTCAGAACTCGGTTCTTTCGCTGCGTCGGGCTTCGCGGACGCATTCTCTACCGCTCCCGGCGTTTACGCGGGTTTCGGGACTTACGTCGTCGGCCCACATGGGTCTCTGGCGACCCGGTTCTGGTATCTTCGTTTCCGGCGGTCAGAACTCGGTTCTTTCGCCGTGTCGGGCTTCGCGGACGCATTCCCGATCGCTCCCGGCGTTTACGCGGATTTCGGGACTTACGCCGTCAGCCCACATGGGTCTTTGGCGACCCGGTTCCGGTATCTTTGCTTCCGGCGGTCCGAACGCGGTGCCCTCGCGTGGGTGGCCCCCGTGGGCATTTCCGGAAGTCCTCCGGACGCGACGCTCGCGTAGTCTCCTGCGCTGACCATGTACTCGCCCCGCGGTCTCCGCTCGTTCGCGGGACAACTCCCCCGTATCGGCTGGCACGTCCTCCCGGTATGTGCCCGTATTTCCCTCGCGATATTTATTCCTATGACGCGAGTGTACCCCTTTTCTGTTTCGTTATCACTGGCCGGGCGCCCGTGTCATTACCTCGCGCCGCGCTACTCCTCCCGTCCTCCCGACTCAACGACGCCTCGGGTGACGTGCTTGTGTTACCTGCGACGACGGGTGGCTCCCCTTAGCGGACGGTTGCAGGGTTAGGTTAGTTTTTTGGATGTGGAGCTCCCGCAACTAGAGGGAGGGCGGAACCTACTGTTCCACGCATACTCTTTCTCACTTATAGCAATTATGAAGTAAATCTCGCTTCGCGTTGTAAAGATATGCGTGGAGCAGTAGGTTCCGCATTTCTTTGTTCATGCATGTACTATTTCGACATATATATTAGTCACACATGCCTTTTAACACTCAAAATAACTGCTACATTTCTCAATTTTTTTTGTTTATAACTTTTTAATAAACAAAGACCGCTGATTAAGTTATAAGGAAAAGTTACTCAGGGGCATGTCCTTGACAACATATGTCAATCTCAAAGTCGTTCGGAAGTGGCCCTCTAAAAGTAAATAATTATCAATTATCGTCTTAATGATAATTCAAATTTGGATTTTGGAATCGTACGAAATCTTGAACATATAATGCGAGAATGTAACGTGTTTTCTCAATCATATCAAATTATGGGTGAAGAATTAGGAAATCAACGACAATTAGAATCTAATCAATTGGAATTACAATTATTATTTAGATTAAGACCAGAAACGGTCTTAGATAAATTATTAATTAAAAAATTAAATAATTATAAACATAGTTTTAAAAGTTCGTAACTGAATAAGTTTTGTAACCTATTAATCGAGTTTAATAAGACTCTAAAGATAATTAATGAAATTTTATTAATTGTCTGTGACAATTAATAAATTTAATTAAAGTTATCGTTAAGTTGATCATCGACAGACTCTTTCTTTTTCAGACTCTTTCTTCTTTTCTTTCTGTTTGCTTCTTTTGCTCCAAGAGACTGGGAACGATGCCGGTCTTAATATTGATATGATACAAAAAAATTGCATTTACGTAAAAATATTATATATAGAAAAGAACTAATGACTTTAAAGTATACATGTTGAAATAAATTTTAAGTATGCAGAAGTTTCTTCCCCAAAAATTCCTAGTAACCGACATCTTCATCTGAACATCAATTTTCAATTACATTATATAATGGTCCCATAAATGCATAAAATGATAAGATATTTAAATGCAAATTCTATTATTGCATCATAGTATTTGTTAGGTAAGACAAATCCTGAAATTTCTCGTACAAAAATATAAAATAAAGAACAAATTGTAATAATAATATCATATTCTCATGCTGACTCATTCGTGAATATATCTTTGTCAGAAAAGATATGATAAGTTTTCAACCACAATAGTAAACTTTCAACTAATCGAGTAGCTTTTATTAATTTGATAATTATTTGAATACACACAATAGTTAAATTTTATTTGTTAAGATTGGTAATATTGGTTACATTGGTAATTGGTAATAAACTGCAACTATTTCTATTTTCATCTCTAAGTAGGCTTGATCGATAGCTTGGGGTCGATTTGGGGGGGGGGGGGGGGTACGTGTTTTTATTTTTCCCTTACCTGCCCTACGAGCGGAGACATTGCGACGCAAAGTCCAAATGTGAAAATTTTATATTAAGATACGTAAGATACGTCGTCGTCGTTAAATTTCATTGGCTGGGAGTCGCGTCCTTTTCACTTTTCCGACACTGGCGGTGCTAGTATTGCCAGTTTCGATATGTACATATGTATGTATATGTGTGTGTAGTGCGCGTAGTGCAGACAGTGCGTTCAACGCGCTGTCACAGTCAATTAACCTATCTCGCGCCAAGTACGCGCGGAGCGAGACCGACCGCGACTCTTTACGCGACGCGGCGATTAATATTTTTTCTGACGTTCAAGGTAATTGTTTTACATGCAATGATCCTATATATCTATTATTTTATATTATCAAGAGACACGGTAGTGTCTCGCGCCAAGTACGCGCGAAGCGAGACCGATCGTGACTCTTTACGCGACGTAACGATTAATATTTTTTCCAACGTTCAAGGCAATTGTTTTACATGTAATTATGCTATATCAAGAGACACGGTAGTGTCTCGCGCCAAATACACGTGAAGCGAGACTCTTTTACGTGACTAACAAAAGTGCATGTGACAGGAATTATATATAGTAGTTTACGTTTACGTCAGTATTACTTCTGTAGTATAGTAACTTATACGATATCATCGTAGTTACTATAAAATATAAAATCTCCCGTTTACGCGGAGGAATTATCGTATCGTAAGTTACTACTACAGAAGTAACGCTCGCGTAAACGTAGTATATAGGTTAGGTTACCGGTTTCTTACAAAATTTTATATAAAACGCGAGATTCACTTATGTATGCAAGTTTAACACCTATTAAGTTAATATGTAATAATTTTCCTAAATGTAAAAATAACACGATGTTATATCCCAGACAGCACAGGATATCCTATGGATGTCCGTTTTATGTCCATTTCTTGTCGGGATATCCATGGACCTTATAAAGATATTTATCGGATATACCTTTGTAGACACTTTAGGGATATCCAAAAATGGTCAAGTTTGTATATCCATATGCTATCCTTTTATGCCAACGCCATCTGCATGTAATTTCGATCGCGATCTCTTTCTGCTTACCTTCTATTCTGTGGCCGGGATCTGTGATCTCACGTTCTCAGTGTTCTCACGTCAAATACGTTTATATCAAAGGTAATCCAAGGTAATCCTTTTTCATTTTTACATATAAAAATTGTATTGTGTGCCGTTGGCTTTATATCGTAAATAATATAAGAGAGTAACCTATTAAAACCTATATATTTGCTATGCAGCTTTCACAATCAATAAGATTGAATAACCTAACCTCAATCATGGCATATGAGACAATTACTGTATTACAATTCCTTCGCGTAAACGGGGTTTTGTAGGAACTTACGATAATTTACTCTGCGTAAATGAGTCAATTATCTTAAGTTACTACAGAAGTAACGCTTGCTTAAACGTAGTACATTTCACAGTTTAGTCAGAAATATTTTGTACTACTACATCTGCATTGCTCTCTTGCTGAATAACATCAAATATATAAAAACGCATTTTCAAATACTATATTTTTTGTATGTCAGCATTGCCTTTTGTTAATTGAATGAACAGTAACAAGATCTAATATGTATATGCTGTAGCATTGATTTCTATTAGTACTTGTGCAGACAAATATTGCGTACATACACAGGGAGAGGGAAAACATTCTTTATTTAGGGTCACTATTTCCAATGTCTGTTAACCTCTAACCGACGGTTAATTTTTTGGAATAGCCAGTAGAAATTGGCTATTTTGAAAATTAACTGTCAATTAGAGGTTAACAGACGTTGGAAATAATGACCCTAAAAAGACATTTAAGATTATTTCATAAATGAAATAATGATCGTTAAATAGAATGTATGTTATTTTTAATTTGATACTAATGTTTGATATTGTTTTTTCTGTGCATAATTCATCTATAAGTGTGTATAAAAATAAATTTTAATTTTTTTTAGATGAAAAATTCCGGAGAGTATTTAAGGAATTATTTTTGGTCAGAGAACTGATAAAGGAATGCTGTGAAGATATAAAAGTTACATTTTTGAGGAAAGAAAATGCGGATAAGACACATGAGACTGAATCTACATTTTTAAGTACATTTCATTTTCCTTTGCAACGTTTAGAAGAATTGAACGAAGTGGAAGAATATCTTCAAGAACCAAATCATTTTCAATCCGCTGTATGTTTTCTGTATTCTTTCTTTGATACAAGTTTCCATTGCTAATTAGCGTAATTATTATTAAGTACATATAATTTTCATATTTTTTAGACAAAAGAACTTTCAAAATTGGGAGGAACTGTTCCATATGATTTTGTAAAGGGATGTTTGTCGCTTCTCCTATTAAAGGGGGATTCTGGTTTATAAGGTCAAAATTTTCGATTTTTTTTTTTTTTTTTTTTTTTTTGCTTAATCGATAGTTAGACAATTCAAGAATATATTCCCAAAGTTTCAGAGCCCAATTCGAAGTATTTTAAAAGTTATAGAACACATGGTGAGTGAGAGTCGCGCAGATATATGAGCGCTCGACCGGAACGAGCCGCCCGCTCTGTCTCTCGGTTCTTTCGTCCGGATTACTCGGCAAATGTTATTAGCTAAAAATTTAAATGGTATTAGCTAAAAATAAAGATAAAGATAAAGATAAAGATGTATGTGTTTATTTACAGTATGAACAGTAAGTGTATGTGGTATAGCTGATTAGCATAAGATTGCGGTAAGTCACCAATAAATGATATTTTTTTGTACCGCAAACTTTTAACGCGTTTTTCTCGAAATGTCATTTTCGTACTTTCTTAAAATCTGCGAAAAAGATAGAGAAAAAACTAATTGATCAATCGACTTGATTCAAAGTGCGTCAGCTAAAGAATGAACAACCATTCTATGTGAACCACCATTATTGGTAAAAATATTAATTTAAATAATTGTTATTGCATAAAAACGGAGGACATTTTTTCTCGAAAATGTCATGTTTTTGTTCAAATGCTAAAAAAATTTTGTATTTTACAGTTTTTTAACCATATTGTTGGTTCACATAGAATAAAAATATATAAGAATTAATAATCTTTTTCGTTTTTTTGTCTCAGATCAAAATTGCGGGCTATATTTTTCCCGCAGATTGGCAACTCGGTTGGCGAGGCGCTCCGATTAGAGATACACCACGGCGCCATTTTGCAATTATTTTATAATATAAAATTTTTTTTTACCTCTTCAAATAAGCAGTAAAACATTAGAAAAGTAAAAGTTTTAGAAACCTCAACTGCATTATTGTCAATAAAAAAAATTCATAAAAAGCTCCTTTTTTCTAGCCTCCTAAACCAGAATCCCCCCTTAAACAGATTTGCAGAATAGTATAGCTGGCATGGTGCTAAAAAAA
Organism: Temnothorax rugatulus; assembly: GCA_035220575.1. Taxonomy (NCBI): domain Eukaryota; kingdom Metazoa; phylum Arthropoda; class Insecta; order Hymenoptera; family Formicidae; genus Temnothorax; species Temnothorax rugatulus. Next base: position 13,982 of record JASTWL010000715.1, on the reverse strand, counting down.
AGCAAGTGTTTGGGAAACTATTTCTTACAAATGTGTTGCAAGGTACATTGCTATCTAAATATCTAATCAGAATACAAAGCATAAACAATACACAAGTTGATCACATCACAATGGCTAATTTCCACAAAGTGCACACACATATGTATTTTTTTTTACAATTTATTACATATACTATGCAATACATACATATTTACGCATCTGTATAAATATACACAGATATATGAAATATTTTATGAAATGCAGCTATTGTCAGTTATGAGAAATAATATAACAAACTTATTGCAGTGTTGCAGTATGCAAAAAAACCTATAAGCATGTGATAAAAATAACATAATAATTGATTACATAAACTTAAAAACCAATGCCATTTATACATTATGAATAAAACATTAAAGATTTTTTCTAAAAGCAAAAATAATACTATTAATTTAGTCTAAATTTGTCTGAAAATGGATTTATATTTGTAAATTTTTATGTGTATTGTCGGCGTTTATATAATTACTATAGTTATATTTCAAATATATAATTATGTCTATATTGTGTTTTTTTTTCTATTTAGAAAGTGCTCTACTATGTAAAGTAGCAGAAAACCGTAAAGAAGTCGAGGAAGCCTGTTTATGTAGGCAATTGAACGAGGAGATCATATATCTGACATCTGGTGCGACTGTATTCGTATCAACTTCATAAAGTCGAGTCACGCGAGATGGCGATACTAGCGTTGTCATGCATGTTTGCCGCGCGCTCAGCGCGGGTCGCATAGTAAAGCCCCTTGCACAATGCTAGGCAACAGGCAATAGGAACAGGAAATAACCAAAAAATCGTTAATTACAACCTAAAAAATTCGAATGCTATGATTGGTTGGCAACAGGCAATAGGCACAGAATTTCCAACGTGATGGAAACTCTGTGTCTATTGCCTGTGTCATTGTTTATTCTGCATTTATACATGATTTCTGATTTCTATTCCCTGTTCCTATTGCCTGTTGCCTGGCATTGTGCAAGGGGCTTAACGCGCGCGGGAAAGAGTGAGTGTTGCGCGTGCGCGAGGCGGATGTGTGCGAGCCTGCGGCTCACCGGGCGAGCATTTGTTTCCGGTCCTTTGTCGAAGTAAGAGAGTTCTCGTATATGAGACGTGCCGGTAGAACAATTGAAAAAAAGCGAATCGTAACGTGTGGCTAAAACCGATTGTATTCCCGTATTTCACTATCGTTGTGAACTTGTTATCTGAGAAGTGGCGAGTAGATCATTTCTGCAAGAGATAGATTTGATTGAGATACACCACGGGACTATACCGGCCTGGCGAACGACCATGCTATCACCGCTGCGTGTGAACGCATGAAGGAAGGACCGCCATTACAGCATCGTGATACCTCACGAAGGAAAAGCAGCCATTGAAATATATGAGATGCTTGACGGCCTACGAAAGAGAGATAGATTCTTAAAAGGAAGAATATATCATGCAAGCAGAGATCTCTCCAGTAATGAGGTAAATCTTAGATTTCTGACAACCACAGATCCTTGCCGGGTTTCGAAAGTCACTCGTACAATCGAGTGGTGTGGCGGATTAATATTCCCGTCTTCTTATTGCGATCTTGGTTACAGATTTCTGGAGAGATTACGCGAGGCTAACGTCCTCAGTGAGAAGTGTCGACTATAAACCAATAGTCGTAACATCACATTTAACGCGTTAAATGGAGTCAAATCGGAGCTCAGTAAAACTTTCTTTAATTGTATTTTTCCTAAGGTTGCAACCGATATATCATTATTCCTTTATTTTCTCAAAGGTTAATTACTCAATTCACGTCGATGAAACTGATTGTCATTTTGTTCGAAAAAACAATCTTTCTAAATACATACTCGCGTTACTTATATTACATACGGCGTTGCTCATATTACGATATTTCTTTTGCGTTCAAGACTATTTCACGTTAGATTTAAGTAAAGATTCCTTCGTACGTTTACGAATTTCATAACGTCTGCTGTAAATATAATCTGATTTTTTTTCGAACTATGCAAGACTACGGCGATTAACGACATATTATTTGTATAGATTGATACGTCTTTCCTTATCGAATAGGATATTTACAAAACAGTGACGTATAATTTGGTATAATACTTCTCTCGCATTCTCGATTATTATCTGATTTTATTTCTTTTGCAAAAATTAGCTACATTCAAAGCCATTGGCTATTCGAACGAGAAGGAAGTTACGTTACAAAGGAAAATACGACGTATCAATCTATCTCTTACATGTAATTGATTATCTATGAATTATGCTTATCTACTTATATGTGATCTGTTTCATACGAATGGTCTGATTATCCGAATCTATTATGATACAAGCTATGATCTGACAAACAATTGTAATTGAAATTACGTACAATCCATGGGAACATTAAACAAATATCGCTGATTGTAAAAGATCAGGATTTAGAATTCATGGAATGAGTTGAGTATTACGAGTCGTATTTAATTGTTCCAGCTGAGAAAAGGACCATTCGTCTGAGAATTATTCTATATATTATGTGACTTGCATTTTTATTTTATGTGAATTATTTCAAACATGTTTAATGATTTTCTACTTTGAATATTTAACTGAATATGTGAATATATGATCTCTCCCTCGAATAGTAAAAAGCGTGTGTCGTTTCCTCCCCTCATTAAATCATAAGCCTAGGCTCATGCGTGAGCTTCTACAAAACAAAGCCGTTAAAGGATGGCTAAGACGTGCCAAAGAAAGGGCAGAAAAAGAAGAAAAATAAAACATTATTGTAAATGTTAACAATTGCACGTGCAATTTATTTCGCTTTTGCTTATTTCGAGATATTTTTATTTTTAACCTTCAGTTGTTACATCTCTTTTTTGAACATTTTTTAAGGATTTTTTTTTAACATGATGCCACTCAAAAAGTTAATTCTTTATAATAAAAGTTAATTTTTTTTTTAGAATACATTCTACAATGTTTAAACTTAATTCTAGAATTTTTTGCGATTTACTTAAACTGTTGGTTTTTTCACAGCATGCAGCTGTTTGAAAATTGGTTAAGGTCATTTTAACCCCGTGTGACAACCGAGGGTTAAATAACGCAAAAGAGTTTGCAGTTTTCATATTTTTTGTAACTATATATATACTTCTTTTAAAACTTATAATCTATCATAGCATAAAATTTATTTTGAATTAACGATATACACATGTTTGTGTATATCGTCAAATCGATAAACATTATCATTTGTACGTGCTATTTACGAATTTATACTTTATACTTTCAATTGTTAATTATATATTTTATATAATTTTTAAAATAAATATATTATTTTAAAATATTTATATATTTTATTGTTTTTATCCTTTTAATGTAAATCAGAATTTTGGATGTCCATAGGACGTCCATCGGATATCCTGTGGACATGTTTTAGGGATATAAGCATGTCCACCAATTTCATAAACAGACATACCATGGACGTCCATAGGATATCCGAAGGACGTAAAACAGATGGCCTATGAATATCCTTAATATCCTTAAAGGACGTCTTATGGATATCCATCGGATAACCGTGTACTGTCTGGGATATGAGCGAAAACACGTCAAGCGGGACACCTTCGAAAGATGATGTTTGAAATACTGGATAATTTTTTAATACGTTCTATACTTCCAAATAAAAGTGTCCGCTGTATTTTTTTTAGATTTTTTAGAGAACCAGTATTTTCAAAGTTATTAAAGATCGAAAATTGCACCAAATCGCTGAAAATTGGACAAACACTCTCATTATCAAACTGCAAGCTCGTTTTGATCAGGCCAAGTCCGTGCGTGGGACACTCACGTTGCATTCTTTTTTACCAAGATCAAAAAGTGAACTGATTGTAAAACAATTCTCGGCAGGAACGGAAGAGCAGATTGCTGTAGTTCGTAAATAAAATACTTATTTGGTTTTCTCAAATACTTGTCGAGGTGTTGTTGAATTACCCTGTTCAATCTCGAACACAATTCCTTTCCTGCACGCAAGTTTTATGAGCGCACCAGGACAACAGCGTGGTTACTTGTTTTGTTTTCGAATAGTGTCCATTCGTTCTCCATTCTGAAACTTACCAATTTTGTAGAGAATTAACTAACGAACAAACTCGTATTTTTTTCAACATGGTATAGTGGTGGTAAGTTATAAAAAATCACCTTTGAAATTTAATTGTTTATAACAATTAACCAAAATTTTTCTTGTTAAAATTCAATTACACGAAATTGAAGCGACGTTCAAGAGCTTCAAAATGAGCCCATGCCGAAGTCTGTAAGTAGCATAAAACCGGAGATATTGATATTTTAATGAGAGTGTTTGTCCAATTTTCAGCGATTTGGTGCAATTTTCGATCTTTAATAACTTTGAAAATACTGGTTTTAAAAATCTAAAAAAAATTGATGTTCGTTTTTTAGTTACATAAAACGTGTAGAAAATTTAGTGACAAAATCGGAGTCATGACCCAAAATTTTGTATTTATTTTGTCCCGCTTGACGTGAATATATATATCTCTTGATATATATATATATATATATATATATATATATATATATATAATATATATATATATATATATATATATATATAGGTATAGATATATACCTCCGGGAAAAAAACCCGTATATGTCTTATATGTTCATATAAGAAGTGTCTTATATATCCATATATGAATTTTGGCCGCATATAGCTCTTATATGGTCATATATGATTATATAAGATTATATAAGGACATATAAAAAATATCTCTTATAGTGTGTTATAGGCTCATATAAGAAGCTATCTATACATATATGAATTTGGCCTGATAAGAGTTTATATGGTCATATATGATTATATAAGATTATATATAAGGACATATATATTTAAATAAGTTTTAGAAAATTGTTATATATTTTCAAATGTTATTTTTTAAGTGTGCCACTTTATTATAAGAGTGGACTTCACAATATAACTGATACAAAAATTGTGTTACTCCGAGACAGCGTCGCGCGAGAATAGCGCGAGACAGTGTCGTGTCTTTCTGATGCCGTTCTTATAACACTGTTTGTCAAATTTTAAATACGAGAAACAGATCACATCGAATGCCATCTATCGGATACTTTGAGATGCAATATTCTGATCTGATCATATATAATCTTATATGACTATATCATTTCATATATGATTATATTATTTTCAGTTTAAATTATAAGGTATGTTTGCAAAATAATACGATTAATATATTTGTTTATAAGAACTATAATATATATTATATAAAACAGTTTTTTTCACGAATTATTACTGGTAATTTCACTGTTTACGAAAATATTTAATAAAAATTAAAATATGTCAATTAAAAAAATCAAGTATCTTATGCAAAATTAGAAAAAAAGAAAACTTAAAATAACATAAGCAATGAGAAGTGCCGTTTTTGGTCGAAGCGGATCTTGATGCTTAATAATATTTCACAATCAATTTATTATTATAAATACATGTTTCAGTTTTTTAAATTGGCACTGCGTGCCAATATGGACTTTGTCGGACTTAAAACGCAATTGTGTAAACTGAAACTAGAAATAATATATTTCATATTAATTTGATATTGTCAAGTAAAATAATATAGTAGAAGAATATTTATAACAGTTATACAAATTTATATGGACAGATCTATTATAGAGTATATATTCATATATGATTATCTTTAACTTTAAAAATATACTTTTACATGATCACACATGATAATATACTAGTATATAAGACCATATATGACTATATAAAGTTATACTTAAAGAGGTTTAGCCACCTAATGTTGTTCAAGATTATATTTCCATTTCTTATATATGACCATATATAATTATATATTTACTAATATGAACAAATAAGAGGTATTTTTTCCCGAGTATATAATCATATATGCTCATATATGGCCATATATAATTACTCATATATGGCCATATATAATTACTCATATATGGCCATATCTATATATATAATTACCGTCGTCTGTCTGTCTGTACGCGAACTACTTCCACATTTATGGACCGATTCTCTCGAAATTGGTACCAAAATGTTGCAAATTTTTCGGGGATGAAAATGTCGCGGCTTTTTTGTTTTACGCCCCCCCCCCCCCCAAACCGATTTTTTTAATTTTTCTAATTTTTGGGAAATAATCGACCGAATTCGGGAAATAATCGACCTAAATTTCAAAGAATTGTGCATGAAACAGGGGTAGAATTTCCCGGGGAATGCCATAAAGTGTATAGTTTTTTGTTATTGATTTTCTGGAAACCGATTTTTTTTCTACTCCGTAGAATGTGTCAAAGTATGCAATTTTTTGGAGACGTAACACGTCCTTACTTTTGGAAGAATGGCGGGAGGGGGGAGGCTAAATTCAAAATCTAACAATGGTTCCTTAAAGTACAGACTTCACCCTTTAAAATAAAAAAAAAATCTTTCAGATATGACAATTTTTCGCGGAGTTATGCTTATTTAAAGTTGGGCAAATTTTTGACGTAAATTTTTGTTGCGATAATTTTGTTGCCCAGTATATATACCTGGGAAAAGAAGCCTCTTATTTATTCATATTAGTCCATATTAGTAGATATAAAATTATATATGATCATATAAGAAATAGAAATAAAATCTTGAATAATATTATATAGCCATATATGAGAATATATAATTATACATGGTCATATAAGAAATGGAAATATAATCTTGAACAATATCATATGGCTATATATGAGAATATATAATTGTATATGATCATATAAGAAATGGAAAATATAATTTTAAACAATATTATATGGCCATATATGAGAGTATATAATTATATTCATCAATCTTAATTTTGACATTTTCCTTTTTGGTTGCTCTAGAAATGCCACATAGAGTTGACCATGAGCAAATACAGGATGTGGCAGATAAATTCCAACTTTTTGTAAAGTTGTCCTTGGGATTTATTTATTGTCATAGCAAATGATACTCGAATAGGAAACTGTCTCCGTTTAAGCTTGAATGGAACTTCCGAGTCATTTGTAATGAAATCGATTTTTGGAATAAAGACAATCTAGCCTCGGTCAGGACCAGTCAGAACCTCCGCATAAATAAGATCATGTTTCAAATCAGTAACAATAAATCTTGTGCCATTGCAAAGTTTCATAACCGATTTTTTTGAAACCGGTTTCCAAAAAATCGTTAACGAAAAAGTAAAAATAAAAATAAAAATTATTTAAAAAATTCAGCTTGATATCTCAAAATTTGTGGAAATTAAAGCAATCACGTACATTTTTTTAAACAAAAATCGGAAACCTTTTTATTTTTAGCAATTTTTCTAATTCTATTATATTCTTTAGTTTTTTCTACCCCTACTTCATATACAATTCTATAAGATTCGGTCAATTATTTCCCGAAAAATTGGAAAAATTTCGTAACCGGCTTCCAAAAAGATCGGTAACGGAAAATTATACACTTTATAGTACTCCCCGGAAAATTCTACCCCTATTTCATATATACAATTAATATATACATTAATATATTAATATATACTAATATATACAATTCTTTGAGATTTGGTCAATTATTTCCAGAAAAAATTAGAAAAATTTCTGATACCGGTTTTCTAAAAGATCGGTAACGAAAAATTATACACTTTATAGCAACACCCGGGAAATTCTACCTCTACTTCATATACAATTCTTTTAAATTCGGTCAATTATTTCCGAAAAATTTGGACAAATTTCGGTACCGGCTTCCAAAAAGATCGATAACGAAAAATTATACACTTTACAGCATTCCCCGGAAAATTCTACCCCTGTTTCATACATAACTCTTTGAGATTCACTCAATTTTTTCCTAAAAAATTCTTTGAGATTCGGTCGATTATTTCCCGAAAAATTAAAAAAAATTAAAAAAATCGGTTTCCAGAAATCAATAACAAAAAACTATACACTTTATGGCATTCCCCGGGAAATTCTACCCTTGTTTCATGTACAATTCTTTGAAATTTGTTCGATTATTTCCCGAATTCGGTCGATTATTTCCCAAAAAATTAGAAAAATTAAAAAAATCGGTTTGGGGGGGGGGGGGACGTATAACAAAAAAAAGCCGCGACATTTTCATCCCCGAAAAATTTGCAACATTTTGGTACCAATTTCGAGAGAATCGGTCCATAAATGTGGAAGTAGTTCGCGTACAGACAGACAGACGGACGGTAATTATATATATAGATTAGAAATAGATCGATATCTCAAATATTGAGAAAGCTACAGCGTAAAACACACTTTTCTAAAAAATGAAAATCCCCTTAAAATCCATACCGGTCGACAGATTTTAATAAAATTAGAGGAGGACATACTTTTTCTATGATACTCTATCGATTAAAAAAAAATGCATCCCGATATCTAAAAAATTGTAGAAGTAGATGCGTGTACAAAAAATCCGTACACACACACACACACACACACACACACACACACACACACACACACACACACCACACACACATACACACACACATACATACTTCCGCGCGGACATTTTTTATTAATATAATTTCTCGACATTTTGGAACATTCTAAACCTATTTCCATCAAAATCTCGAAAAAAAAATTTTTCACCATCACAAAGCTTCTTCTATGGGGAAGCAATATTAAGTCCGTACGATTTTTTTTCGCCGAGTTATGGCTTATCAAAGTTACCTATGCATTTTTGTGCATTCAATCACCGCCAACATTAGTATTACACGATGAACACTACGGGGAGGTTATAGGTCGGATTTTGCCTATCGTGTATGTGTGTGTGTGTGTGTGTGTGTGTGTTAGCAGAGATTTGCGCAAACTAATTTTTATTCAAACGAGGCATTGTTACGATTTTATCTTTTGTTTTCCGAATGAACAATACAACATAGTGATTGCAATACTGTGAAGTTTGTAATACTGAAGTAAGTAACTTCACAGTACATTACTTCTGTAAGTAACTTCACAGTATTGCAATCACTGTGTTGTATTGCTCATTCGGAAAACAAAAGATAAAATCGTAACAATGCCTCGTTTGAATAAAATTAGTTTGCGCAAATCTCTGCTAACACACACACACACACACGATAGGCAAAATCCGACCTATAACCTCCCCGTAGTGTTCATCGGGTAATACTAATGTTGGCGGTGATTGAATGCACAAAATGCATAGGTAACTTTGATAACGGACGCCTACACAGAAGCTTACGTATCGTTGTGTTTACCTAAAATTATTTCGCCCATTATCAGATTACACTAGTTACTTGGAACCCAATTATGGTATTTTATTCATTCACTCTTTCCAACAACAAAGAGAACTTACATTTGTCACACTTGTATAATTAATAATATCCAATTATTTTACAGGAAAGTGCTGACTAGAGAGGACAAAATGGTATAATACGTTGCTTTTGTACGCTTTAGATAGTAAAGAAACAGAGGAGTCATTGAAACGAGATCCAGATGTTAGATTGATAGAAAGCAGAACGTAACATCTTGGACATTGCAGCCACCAGCAGTCATCAATGGAGCATTTATTACGAAGAGTTGTGCTATTTTATCGAGAGTTTGTAGATTATTACTAAGGTATTGATTTTATTATTTAATATTGACTTTCAAGTTAATTTTATTATTCTATATTATTGATACTTGGATTACAGATATCGCAAAATGATCGCAAAATGAGTTCACATTTATGCTAGATTATGCCATCAGACGTGTATCAAGAAAAAGTTCGCATTATATCTATTATGCAAATGATATTGTTACGTGCGAGCAAAATTCAATTCAATCTTTAAATAGCTAGGAATGTATTGATTATTGATTAATTATCCGATTTCTGATGGGGAGACGATTCTCAGGCCGCGGTTCGCAGGCATAGAATTACACCTAGTGATAAGACCTTCCTCCTCCTTTAAGACAAAGAAGTGGTGAGAAGCTCGCGCGGGGGGCTCTTGCCACTTGAGTATAAATAGCGCGAAAAATTGTCTTACAGTTCAGTTTATTCAGAGTTATTGTTGGGAGTCAGTAGTTTACTGTCAGTCAATTAATCATTTTCTTGCGACTGTCATTACTGGACTTAATTAAATTCTGAGACAGATCTTAACAAAATTTTAAACCAGATCTTAAATAACTGTAGAAAATTCTTCTCTAAATAAAGGTAATTTTAATTTAAATTCTTGAAACCAATTTTAAATAAAATCCTTTGATCCCACAATACTTAACTGTCGCTGCCAAATAGCGTGGCAACAGTAATTTCCTGAACCTTGTCGCTGCCAAATAGCGTGGCAACAGTAATTTCCTGAATCTTGTCGCTGCCAAATAGCGTGGCAACAGAAATTTCCTGACTCTTGTCGCTGCCAAACAGTGTGGCAACAGGAGTTTTCCTCTCCTTAACTGTTGCTGCCAAAGAGTGGCAATAGCACTACCTTTAATCTACATTCATGCCCAGAAAAGGGGGGAAAAGGTCCCAAGTTAAAAAGATTAAATATCAAATAAAACAAACCATTCAATTTAATCAAGATCCCTTTCCATTATTTCTCAAATTAAGAAATTAGAAGCTGAAATTCAAAATAATAAAATTCGCACTCCATATAAATTAATCCCTTTGGATTTTGAAATTGATTTTCCAAATTTTTATTTAATGAACAAATCTGATCCTCGTTATAAAATATATAAATTCGTTTTCTCTTCGGACTGGATTAATCACACAACCTGGTCCAAATCCCGGGTAAATAACTTAAATGTTTTGACCCAAAAACGGACGAATAAACTTAACTTTGACAGAACGTGACATAAATTTTTGGTGACAGCGGTGGGATACTAAAGGTTGTGTGAAAAGGAACAAAAGCAAACAGTGATAAAAGTAATAAACAAAGATGATTCGTACGCCACCAACCGAAACAAATGGAGCAGCGGGTAATATTACAGGAGACATGGACATCGAAGAGTTACGAAGGACCTTGGCTCACCAACAGCAAGTAATTCAACAATTACAGCAATCGCAAAGTTCACGACCACAAAGTTCAGGAACGGCGGTCATAAATGAAGGAACACTAGGTAATTATTTGCACTTTTCAATCAGAGATGCATTAGAGGCAGTACCAAATTTTGATGGAGGAAACATTCCTTTCGTATATTTTGTCGAGGGTTGTGAGGAAGCACTCAGCATGATCACACCGACGCAAGAAATAAATTTAGTTCGTGCAGTGCGTAACAAATTAAAAGGGGACGCACATAGATCAATTCTCGGGAGAACTTTCAATAAATGCAAGAACTAGTAGAATTTTTGAGAACTAAATACGGACCTAGAGAAACAGTTTATGAAGCTCAGGGACGGTTAGCTTATTTATATCAGAAAAAGGACGAAAAAGTAGTCGCGTATGCAAATCGTATCCGAGAATTAGGGAAGCGAATACTTGATGCACAAAGAAGGGAGTCAGGACAGATAAGTTCAGAATTTCGAAATTCAATTGAAAATCACTTAAAGACAAGTTTTTTACGCGGTTTAAATAAAGAAATTATAATATCAAAAGAAGGAACGTTCGAAGAGGTTGAGAGTCGTGCAATCGATGCTGAAAAAGAATTGGAGACAATTAAAATGATAAGAACGTTGTGCTTGCTGAGAATCCACACAGTGAAAAACGAGCTTCAACACGACGTATAGAAGCTGAAGTCGTAACCTGTCAATTTTGTCATAAGAAAGGCCATACAGCAGATCGGTGCTGGCAAATCAATAATTTCAGGGAAATAGTAAGAACGGAAATCAAAATACATCTGGCTATCCGCAGAACAATAATAATAATAATGTTAATAACAATAATAATAATAATAATCAAAAACAACCAATAACTTCAGGTATACAGCAAAACACAAATAATCAAAATTTAAATTCAACAATAATATGTAGGTATTGCAAAAAGTCCGGGCATACATTAGAGGAATGTCGCAGGCGAATATATAATAACAATCTCCGCCAAAATTCACAAAATCAGGGAAACGAACAGATTCCCGTGAGGACAGGGGCGACCCCGGAAATGCCAAAATACGTCCCACACGAATAGTATCGGGGGAACCAGAATCAGACATCGAAGAGTAAATATAGCTGACATTGAAGATGTACCATCTGTGAAATTAAATAGTTCAAATTTTTCGGGAAATTTAAAATTTTTAGTGGACAGTGATCAGGCCCAAATATAATTAAAGAAAATTTTATTACACCTGAAACCATAGTAGACAGAAATGAAACTCTGAGACTTAGTGGAATCACAACGCATCATGTGACCACCTTAGGGCTGGCACAGATAGATATCTTAGGATGTCCAGTTGCATTTCATTTAGTCAAGGATAATTTTCCGATACCACAAAATGGGATTTTGGGTTCAGATTTCTTTAAACAATTTCAAGTAAAAGTTAATTATGAGCAAAATCAATTAGAATGGAATGATATTCATATTCCCTTTGAAGAAAAAGAAGAAACTTTCATTATTCCTCCGAGATGTATTTCACAAATGCATATTAGAGTAGCAAATCCAGAACTAAAAGAAGGATATGTACCGCGATTAAACGTGACAAAGGGCATTTACTTAGGAGATGCTTTAGTTACGGTAAAAGACGACAGGGCATATCTGCAAGTAATAAATACAAACGATAAAGAAGAAAGGATATATGTACCTACAATCAAAATATATGAGTTTGAAACAATTGAAAAGCAAATTTCTAATTCCAATACAAACTCGGACTGCTTAGGTAGTTCCATTCATACAAATTCAAACTCGGACTGCTTAGGTAGTTCCATTCATAATTCCAATTCGGACTACTTAGGTAGTTCCATTCATATTCCAATTCAAATTCAAATTCGGACTGCTTAGGTAGTTCCATTCACAATACTAATTCAAACTCAAACTCAAATTCTAATTCAAACTCTGATTTCAACTCAAGTTCAAACTCTGATACAATTCTAATTCCGAATTCTGAAAGCTTTAACTCAAGTCCAAGATCTTGTTTTCACGTGAATAGAGAAGAAAGGAAAGCAAAATAATTAAAGCATTAAGACTAGAACATTTAAATACTGAAGAACGATTACATGTTGAAGAATTATTGAAAAAAGTTCAGATTGTTTCCATTGCCTGGAGAAAAACTTGAACATACAAATGTTTTAAAACATCGATTCCAACGGTAAATGAAATACCAATACATACACGACAATACAGATTTCCAGTAATTCATAAAGATGAAATAAATAAGCAGGTAAATGAATTATTAGATCAAAATATAATTAAGGCGTCAAAATCTCCATATAACACGCCTGTGTGGATAGTCCCTAAGAAGCCAGACTCAAAGGGGAATAAACGGTGGAGAATGGTGTTAGATTTCCGCGACCTAATGATAAGACAGTAGGTGATGCATATCCGCTTCCAAACATAACAGAGATATTGGATCAGCTGGGCGGCGCGAAATATTTCTCAGTTTTTGACCTTGCTTCAGGTTTTCATCAAATCAAAATGCATCCAGCTGATAGTCATAAAACAGCATTTTCAACGCCATATGGACATTATGAATTTGATCGAATGCCTTTTGGATTAAAGAATGCACCGGCAACCTTTCAAAGATTAATGGATTTAGTGCTTACAGGAATGCAAGGTAACGAAATTTTTGTGTATTTAGATGACATAGTATTGTATTCAAGTTCTCTTACGGAACATGCAATTAAATTGAAAAATTAATTAAACGATTACGCGAAGCAAATTTAAAGCTACAACCGGATAAATGCGAATTTTTGAGAAAAGAAGTTACTTATCTAGGACATATAATAGGGGAAAATGGAGTCCGTCCAGACCCAAAAAAGATAGAAGCAGTGCAAAATTTTCCAATTCCAAAGAGTGCTAAAAATATAAAACAGTTTCTCGGATTGGCTGGATATTATCGTAGATTTATTCAAGGATTTTCAAAGATAGCTAAACCATTAACTAATTTATAAA